>CM066330.1:97360626-97460626 GCA_033807585.1 Hydrophis major | reverse complement strand
ATCTTAGTAACTCTTAGTATTTCATGCTGTATCTAATGTGTGGGAGAAGTATTTTATTTTTAAGTAACTTTTTTTAAAGGGCTCCCTATTCCATGTCTGCACTTTTTGTGCTGATACACAGACAGACAGACAGACAGACAGACAGACAGATAGATAGATAGAATAAAACCAGTGATAAGTTACCATTTTTTAATAGTTACCACTTTAAAATTATAGTCACTATCAAGATCACTGTTTTTGCCACTAACATTTTATTAGTGTATTATATATATTTATATGAATATGCTATTTCATATTTTATATATCATACATCTATGAAAGTCTGAATGAAAATCTATCTTTTTCTTTTAGCTGGTATTTTATTTTATGTCATGGATATGCTCATCCTATTTCTATCCTTTCTATTTTGCATTTTTAAATAATTTCTTTTTGCCTTTAATGTCTCCCCCAATGGTCATATTTTCTATACTCTCTCTTCAAAATGCATTGTAAGAATGACAGATGTCGCTCACTCCTTGAAAATTCATCAGAATCCTTCTTCATGTTCAAACCACTTCTATGTATCATTATCTGTACAAATTACTATGTGTCTGAGTAGAACATATGCATTAGAAGAGTAAAATATACATTATGCTTCTGAGGGTGACATATTTTATTTTTAGTAACATAAAGAAACCTATTAAAATCTTATATCTTGACATAAAGTTTATTAACAAGGCTTATTTTAATCAAGATGAATGAGCAGAAAGCTGCTTTTCACTTTTACAACACAAAATCCTTCAATATAAATCAAGAAAATAATTTTTAATTACAGAAATTGGCAAAGGAATTGGCCCTTGAAATCAGCAATGAGAATAATTTAAGTTCACATTGCTAATACTAACTTAAGTAATGATAAAACCAGGAATGAAATGTACTTTTCAATATATGTGCAGGCTTGTCAGTGATTTGGGCTTATAGATATTTATTCCCTGGTGAAAACTAAGGAGTTATACAGCTACAATACTAATTATCTTATCTGCGTATCGATGTTATTTAATTTGAATTAAACCTGCAGAAACATTTTTTGGTAAGAGGTCTGCTAGAATATGGATGCTATAAATATATTCACACTATAAAACATGATTAGTATGGATAGTATGGATAATATGCAGAACTAAAAAGCATACATCAGTTTTATAGTGAGTATGGGTTCCTTATACTAAGATGTAGATTAAATAAATAAATTATCATAATAAAAGAGATGTTATGTTGCATATTTTTTGCCTCCTTGTCTTCGGTAATGACCTAAAGAACATCAGTAAAAACTGCTATCACATTAACATTAACGAGCCTTTCAATGAACTGTATTTTTAAGCACTTTAAAGAAAGAAGGATAAATAATAAATATTTATAGCACAGCCAGAGAAGAACCTAAGCTTTGCACGGAGAAGGTTCAATTTTGGCATCTGAAAGAACAGATGGAAGAATTCTTGTTTGAAATCTTCCTATATTACTGGCACTTTGAGTCCAACATTTCCATTGCTAAGGAAGAGTAGTTGTTAAGTTTTGCTCTATTTAACTATCTTTCTTGACATAGTTGCTCTATGTTTTTAAATTAGTAACATGGCTGCTACATAGGGAATCTGACTTCCCGATTGATTTTGCTTGCAAATTTGATTATATGGCCCCTGGACACTGGTGTCATGTCATAAATACATGCCATTTGCCAAGTGTCCGAATTCTGATCATGTGATCACGAGGATGCTGCAACTGTCAAATATGTGAAAAATGTAATATGTCACTTTTTTTCAGTGCCGTTTTAATTCCAAACAGTCACTGAATGAGTGGTTGTAAGCCGGTTTGGACTGGTTCTAATGAACTGGTAATTCTGATGATCAGCTGGCCCCACCCACCTGCACCCACCCTATCCGGTCCTATATTTCCATCTTTTTCAGCTCAGCTGATTCATGCAGCACAGTGGTTTTCACACACCTCAGCTGTTCTACTTACCAGGGATGCCCTGTAGAGGTTCAAGTTGGTTTTTTTTTTTAGTGTTGCATGAGTGCAAAGCATGCACTCACAAAACTGGCTGTTAAACCAGTTGCAGCCCACCACTGGTTGTAAGTTGAGGGCTATCTGAAGCTGGCTCAGTATATAAAAACTTTTGATCTCCTGACTGATAACTTTCAGCATAAAAACATTTCTGTGGTGAGTCAGAAACAAGTTCAGGGTGCCCACAAACTGATGATGAGCTGCAATGCCAGCTTTATCACCAAATACATGATTCAAAAACTGAAGGTCTTGAAATGTGATATTTGTCTAAAGCAAAGGTCTCCAACATTTCTGGCTTTGTGGACCGGGGGTGGGTTAGGGTTAGCAACAGAAGATGATTCCATGCAAACAGATCCATTTACACAAATGATGAGTGCATCCTGTAGCTTGCACAAATGAAACTTTGAGTGTGCGAGCTTGCATGCTGCTTTCATGGCCTGGTTCTGAATGGGCTGCAGCTGGGACTGGGCTGAGGCCTGGGGGAGGACCCCTGGTCTAAAGGATAGTCTTATATCTAAACATATTAATGAAAGCAACTATTGCAAAGTACAGAAAAGTTTTTCTCTAAAATTTATGTTTTTTACTGCCTGGATTTACAGTTTGCCCCATTTTTCAATAGACTTTCTTCAACAGATTGTGGCCGAGGCCTGCTTTTATGCACATCAACTATTTGTTTTCTTTTTGTTTGCTTCATCATGATTACTAAGAAAGATATGAGCAGCTAAAAAAAAAAAAAAAAAAACCTTGGATGGCATTTCCCCAGCACTCAGGGGGAGGGGAGTAGGAAATGCTTGTGTTTATTAAAGAGCAACATATCTGAACCTTGCTTAAAAAATATTAAAAAGCAAATTTTAGTAAATGATGGTTTGTTCATCATCACCTGATCATCACTAGTAAGGCTTTTGGAAAATATTAAAAGACAACACTATAAACTGTAGCAAGAGAAGGGATTGCAGGAATATCCTAAACTGACTCCATTTTGGATGAAAATAAAAACAATTTATTAACAAAACCCACTATACTTGTGTTGAATATGAGGACATTTTTTTTCTAAAAGTAAGCATCATTTAACAATGGAACCAATTGCATAAAGACGTATGGGCTTCCTTTTACTGGATATGTTCATGCATATCCACCCATCTGTCAGGGATTGTTTAATTGGAATTTGGATTCTGCACATAGGAGGGATTTGGAATTAGCGGTCTATCAGTTTTCTTCCAACTCTATGTATTATGAGGAAAAAAACAAAAAACCCTATTCATTCTGGAACAAAAAACATGTTTCTTTTCTGCACCAACAATTATTTATTTACTACTGTATTACCTGGACTTATATGCCTTTTCCAAATAGCATCTAAATTCTCTCTTGGAAGCTACAGGGCTTCCTTGTATCCTTGAGCTGCCATTTCTTTCACATTCTCCAACATGGCCTGTCACAGCTGCTTGGTACTGAAAGCACAGTCCCTGCTTTTGTGAAAACACCCATCTTCTTCTCTTTTAAAAGGAAGGCAAGAGCAATTTTGACATAGACCAAAATCATGCTGGGGAAAGAAGACTCTTTCTTTAACAGTTCAAGTAAAAATTAATTTTTAGTGAACTGTAACACATAACAAAGGACTTTTTCATATACTCAGTAATATTCCTTGAAATATCCAGCCAGATTGACTGGAGAACAGACTTTGTTACCATTACAGAAATAAACTGCAAGAATTAAATAGAAAACAGTCATTGAATAAAAAAAAAAAACATGATTGGGGACAAGGCAATTCCATATCCCACTGAAGCCTTTCTATCTGCACTGAATATCACAAATTATCTTTGGTCACCATGCAGTACAATCTTATGTATAGGTAGTGTTAAGTTCTGTGCATGGGCGCAAGGAACGGAGACGAGACAGTGAACAGTGAACTTCAACTCTTTATTAATCATTCTGAACAGAGCAAAAACCTAGGGCAGCAGCAGCCCTTTTGTAGGCAAGCTGCTGATCTAGTAACCAATGAGAAACGTGGAGTGTTAACCCCTTTAACCAAAGAGAGTGGCTCGTTAACAGCCAATCAGATTCTCCTGGATGGACCAATCCGATATCGCTATTATCGGCCAATCAGAAGTGCAGGATTAGAACCCTGCTATTTCTAAAGGTTTGATAAAACTTTATTTAAGTGTTTTATTAGTTCATAACACCCCTTCCCCCCGGGTTCCGTTTAAGGGGTGCGGTGACATAATCTCTGAGGTATGAAGGTTGTTTTGACTGTCTATTGGATTTACGCTGTCCCACCGGTTCTTGTCTGTAACCCTGTTTCGGCGGGACGTTTTTGGGCAAGTTGGGTGCCGGTGGTTCCTCATTAGATGATTTGGTGCTGCTAATGTTCTCGTTGTTGTCCTCTGGCCTTTGTGGGCTTGCCTCTGTTGAGGTGTTCCTCTGTGGCGAGGACACGACCTTCCCTGATTCTTCTTCATTCGTTACGCCCAATTGCTGACTTCTTTTGTTCCTGCTTTCCGCCATCTTGAATTTGGTTTCTTTGACATCCCCTCCCCCCTCAGTTTGGGAGTTACCAGAGTCATGGAAACTAGGTTGTAGCCTTGAGCAAAGCTGATCTATATGGCGTTTCCATATTTTTCCATTGCAGGTTTTCACCCGGTACGACCTGGGTCCAGTGGCTTGAATTACAGTTGCCTTGATCCACAACGGTTCAGCAGAAAGGTTTCTGGCAAAAACTAAGTCGTCTATCTTGAATTCGTGGCATTTTCCGCAAGATCCACAGGGTTTCTCTGGCTCGTAATATGGGTGAAACCGGTCGAGGTGGGAGCGGAGTTTGCATCCCATTAATATTTCAGCTGGAGTCTTGTTGGTGACGCTGTGTGGAGTGATGTGTTGGAGAAGGGGTATTCTGTTTATCTTATCTTCAATGTCCCCATAGTCCATTTTGTAGAGGGTTTTTTTAACAAATTGTACCATGCGCTCAGCTCTTCCATTAGCCGCAGGGTGCACTGGCAAAGTTAGCACATGGCAAATACCCCAGTCCGCTAAGTATTGTTCAAAGGGTAAAGCGGTGAACTGGGGTCTGGTGTCGGAGACCAAAACATCTGGCAGTCCATGCGTCGCGAATAGCCTGTTCAATTTCCGGATGATGGACTCGGTTGTAGTACTCTTCATTTTGTGGATCTCGAGCCAGTTTAATAGGCATCCACTGTTAAGAGGAACATATGTCCCTTAATAGGTCCCACAAAGTCAATGTGGATGCGGGACCACGGTCCCCGGGGTGTTTCCCATTCTGTTGGAGTTGCTTTAGGTGGGGCATTGCTAACTTCCTGGCACTTTAAACAAGTCTTTACCCAGGCTTCGATCTGTTTGTCGATGTCCGGCCACCACGCGTAGCTTCGTGCGAGCACTTTCATACGCACGATACCGGGGTGACCCTCATGCAATGTCTTTAATACTGCTCGTTGTAAGCACTCTGGGACGACGACTCTATCCCCCCATAGGATGCAGCCTTTTTGCGAAAAAAGTTCTGTTTGCCGGTTCTTGAAGGGGGTGAAGTCGTCAGGGGTTTGATCTACTGGCCATCCCCATTCGACCCAGCTAAGAACTCGCATTAAGATAGGATCATGTTTTGTTTCGATCGCGATATCTCTTGCTGTTCGCAGTGGTGAATGTAGCATTTCAATCTGGAGTGTTGTAAGGGTTAGAGCTGGGTCATCGACGGTTTCCGGAAGTGGTGCATGGCTCAGCGTGTCAGCGTGGGGAATGGCTTTCCCCAGGTGGTGTTGCAGCCTATAATTGTATGCAGCCAAAAACTCCGACCAGCGAGTCATTCTAGGTGATAATATATAGGGGGTTGGCTTGTCTCCCGCTATAATCCCCAGCAAAGGTTTGTGGTCGGTAACAATAGTAAAAACTCATCCATATACATATTCATGAAACCATTTTACAGCAGATACAACAGCAAGAGCCTCTTTATCGATTTGACAAAAGTTACATTCAGCCTTTGATAGAGTCCTTGAAAAATAGGCAATAGGGGCTTCACTACCATTTGGTAACACATGGCTCAAAATGGCTCCTACTCCAAATGGTGACGCGTCACATGTAATTGTTAAAGGCAAAGTCTTGTTATACTGCATTAAAACAGCATCTGAAGTTAATAGGTTTTTTACTTGTTGGAACGCGTGCTCCTCTCAGTGTCCCCAGACCCAAGTTGCTTTTTTGTCAAGAAGCCTATGTAGGGGCTCAACTATGGTTGCTTTGTGGGGCAGGAAGAAGTAAAAATTAATGAGCCCCAGGAAAGCTTGGAGATCAGTCTCATTTCTGGGTCTTGGGGCGTTCTTGATTCCTCTTAGCTTGCTATTGGTGGGGTGAATGCCTTGATTATCGATTAGGTACCCCAGGAACTCTACTTTATCTGTAAACAGTTGACATTTATTTTTTTAAACCTTAAGGCCAGAGTCTTTAAATTTCTGGAGAACCATTTTAAGATGCTTTTCTAGTATTTCTCTATTCGGGGCAGCAATTAAAATGTCATCAAAGTATGGTACGACCCCTTTTATCCTCTGTAAGAGTCTCTCCATCAAACTCTGAAAAATCCCTGGGGCTCCGCTAACTCCGAATTGGAGTCAGTTGCACTTAAATGTACCTCGGTGCATAACGATTGTTTGTGCCTCTGCTGTTTTTTTTATCTACAGGCAGTTGTTGGTACGCCTGTGTTAAATCCAATTTAGTGAAGACTTTTCCGCCCCCCAGGGAATAGAGGAGGTGTTGTACCACCGGCACCGGGTAAGCGTTCTGTTGAAGGGCGTAATTCAAGGTGGCACGGTAGTCCCCACAAATCCTTAACGATCCATCCGGTTTGATGGGTGTTACGATTGGGGTTTCCCAAGGAGCATGGTCTGTTGGTTCAAAAACACCCTGGGCTATTAATTTATCAAGTTGCTCGTCAATCTTTGGTTTAAGGGCAAAAGGTACTCGACGAGGCTTAAGGCAGATGGGGGCTACTTCAGGGTTAAGGTTAAATGATATCGGGGTCCCCTTGTACTCGTCTAGTTTGTCTCCAAAGACGTCCTGGAATTTCTGGACGAGAGCCTCCTCCCAGTCGTCACTGCTGGTTTGGTGAATGCCGGCTACCTCGATCCCAACTGGAGCGAACCATTGAAGGCCTGACAAGCTAGGCCAATCATGGTCGACGATGGTCAATGGTAAAGATGCAGTATGATTTTTGAATGAGACCTGGACTAGCCTGGATCCAACGACCAGAATTCGGTTCCCCTGATAATCCTTGAGTATGATTCTTTGGGTTCTGAGGTCTTGCCGCCAGACGGCAGGGATTAATTGTTTAAGGGTCTTCCAGGAAACCATCGAGAGGGACGATCCTGAATCGACTTCCGTCACACAGGGCTGGTTTTCGATGACAACCTTCACTCGGATCTTCTTTGCATCTAATGATGAGGCGTGACCAATTGTAATGGTTTAGTGTGCTTCTTCTCATTTCATTGAATTGGCTAGTGGTTTATTTCTGTAGGAGTGGTTGTTCCATTGGTGGTTCAAATGTTTCTGACTCACAGGACAATTTCCTGTGGTTTGGCGGTAGTTGGTCCCCCTCTGAAATGGGCTGGATCCTTGCTTGCTTCTACAAACCTTTCCGATGTGGCCTCTCTTCCCACAAACATGGCAGAGCACGTCAAGGAATTTGCAGTCTGATTGTGGGTGGTTTGCCCCACAACCTGCGCATTGATGCTGCAGTCTCTGATTATGCTGGTGGTGTTGGTCTCGTTCAGACCGGAGCCGGTTGACCTCTTCCTCATCACTTTCTGATGACGATTCAAGGTCCTCGTGGTGGGTTGCCATTGTATGTTCCTCTCGGCGAGGTGAGGTTTCGCCGGCGAGTTGGTGGAGCGGGGTGTTGGTGCGGCGCATTTGGGCAGCCGACTTCCTGGTTGCTTCTGCTGCAGTAGCGTCAGCGATGATATCTGCAAGGCTGATGTCGCCTTTCACCATCAGCTTACTTTGCACGTGAGGTGCATCTAAACCCAGAACTATTTGGTCTCTTAGAGCTTCTTCGAGGTCAGCGAACCCGCAGAGGCCTCCCAGGTTCCAGAGATCCGCGATTAAATCTGCAACGCTTTCTCCTTTTCACTGGTCTCTCTGGTAAAATTCATGTCTTCGGACAAGCGTTGGTACGGTAGGTGTATTGTGGGCCCGTAGGAGGTGCTCGAGGATGTCCCAGTCCATGGATTTCACCTCAGCCGGTTTCGCCAGTGCCTTTGCCATCTTAAAAATGGCAGGTCTGCAGTGAGTCAGGAATACCGCTCGCTTTTTTTCAGTAGTGGCATCCTTCAAGTTGTTGGTCTCCAGAAACATCTGGAACCGGTCCATGTATGAGTCCCAGTCTTCTTGTGCCAGATCGAATGGAGCGGGTGGTATGGTGCCGCCGGACATGGTTTCCGCCGTTGATGCGCCTTCAGCCATGTGCTCTGTTTGGTGCTCTGTAGTGTTCAGTCAGCTCTGACGTCTCCGGATCCCATCCTCGTCGCCAGTGTTAAGTTCTGCGCATGGGCACAAGGAACGGAGATGAGACGGTGAACAGTGAACTTCAACTCTTTATTAATCATTCTGAACAGAGCAAAAACCTAGGGCAGCAACAGCCCTTTTATAGGCAAGCTGCTGATCTAGTAAACAATGAGAAATGTGGAGTGTCAACCCCTTTAACCAATGAGAGTGGCTCGTTAACAGCCAATCAGATTCTCATGAACGTACCAATCTGATATCGCTATTATTGGCCAATCAGAAGTGCACAATTAGAACCCTGCTATTTCTAAAGGTTTGATAAAACTTTATTTAAGCGTTTTATTAATTCATAATAGGTAGTCCTCGACTTATGATCACAATTGAGCCCAAAATCTTTGTTGCTAAGTGAAACATTTGTCAAATGAATTTTGCCACATTTTACCAACATTCTTGCCAACATTTTTAAGTGAATTACCGTATATACTCGAGTATAAGTCGACCCGAATATAAGCCGAGGCACCTAATTTAACCACAAAAAACTGGGAAAACTTATTGACTCGAGTATAAGTCGAGGGTGGGAAATGCAGCAGCTACTGGTAAATTTCAAAAATAAAAATAGATGCCAATAAAAACTTTCACTAGGACAGTTGAGAATAAGTTTGATGTTCACAATTTACTCTTTGAAAGAGACCAGTAAATTGGGAACAAGAAGATGAAGAAAAAGAAGTGTGTTTTTTCACACTTTTCACACTCTTTTCACAAGTGAACAGAAATGGCATCATAGGAACAGGCTTATTCTCAGCCCAAAGGTTTGTTTCTGATTTCTTCCCTGATTTAAGGGAAATTTGGGAAACGATCTCACTATCATGAAAGGTTTGATTGATTCACTAACCCAAAAGATGATGATGATGACAGTGGTAGGCAGGAGTCACTCTCTCCCTTGCAAGAAAAAACCAAGAGCCGTTCTTATGATATCTCTCTCTCTCTCTCTCTCTCCCCCTCCTCCCCCTCCTCCCGAGTGGACTGAAAGCAGCTGGAGCTGAGGAAATGAAACTGAGTGGAGCGACCTCAGCTCGCGTTGCTTTCTCAGCCTAGAGCTCAGAAAAGCCTCCCCCTCCCATGCTTAAAAGTTGCAAAGGAAACACGGAAGCAGGGAAGCGGCTGCCCAGCTTCGGAGCTCCACACCATTTTTTTTTCAAAGGGGAATCTGACTCGAGTATAAGCCAAGGGGTTTTTTTTTCAGCACAAAAAATGTGCTAAAAAACTCGGCTTATACTCGAGTATATACGGTACTTCAGTTTTTAACTTAATAACATAGTTGTTAAGTGAATATGGCTTCTCTATTGACTTTGCTTGTCAGAAGGTTGCAAAGATGGATCACATGACCCTGGGAAATCAATATGGACCCATTGCCAAGCATCTGAATTTTGATCACGTGATCATAAGGATGCCTCAACAATCGTTAAGCGTGAAAAACAATCACAAGTCATTTTTTAGTATTGTTTTAACTTTGAATGGTCACTAAATGACTTGTTAAGTCATGGACTACCTTTATTGACTAAGGGTATTTACAGAAGGGATAAAATCCTATTTTTATTCATGTATTCATATATGAATAAGTATTCATTAAAATATTAAATTAAGAAAAGCCCTCATTCTTATTTTCTTTCAAGAAAACAATAGCTTAGAAGAGCAAATCAGTTCCTTTAGAATGTAACTCCCATTACTTCTTATCAGGGATAATTCTGGCTAAGGCTCATAGAAATTAAAATTGAACATCTGGAAATAAAAAAAATAGCTTATCCATGTTTTAAAATACGTGTTTCTCTTGCCTAATTTTACTCAAATGGCAGTCGGGTGACATTATAAAAATTGAACATCTGGAAGTCAGAAATAGTTCATTATTTTTTTAAAATATGTCTTTTTCTTACCTTTTAAAAAAAACTTAAATGGCAACCAGGCGCAGAGGTAGGATGCTACCAGTTCAGCCTGGTTCTGCTGAACCGGTAGCGTCAAAGATAAACTGAGACCGAACGGTTCTCTCAGATGATCTGCTGTTGGGCCCATCCACCCGCCCAGGCTCCCATACTGACCTTTATGTCCTGCTTTTGTAGCACAGCTGCAGAGGGCCCCACATCAGCTATGAGAGACACAGGAAGTGTGCAGGATTGCAGGAGGTGAGTAGGAAAAGCCTCTGTGCATGTGCAAAGTGCTCATTTGGTGCATGCACATGCACAAAGCGTGCCCACCAAGCCATGCCCACTGAAACTACTTTGAAACCACTGATCAGGTGACATTATATCTTTATCATGTCAAATCTTCATGGTAACAACATGTAAGCAGAAGAAAACTGGAATGCAAAGTATGGCACCCACTGAGACAACTGAAATCACAGCTATCTTCTTGTGCTATTCTTTCTTCAGTGATACTCTGAGGGACTATTGATGAACTACTCTGATGCACTTCTTAATAACAAAAGAGGTATTTTGGCTTATTCTTCTTTGAATAACAGGAATAGTGACATGGCCTAGAGGTAGAGTTCTCACCTCACAATTAGAAGGCTGTGAGTTCAATTCTTGGTAGCAACAGATATTTCTCTTACTGGGCGCAAAGAGAAAACATCTACTGTGAGCTTTGCGGGGAGGCATCAGGATGGGCTTCATTCAGTCACCCTGACTCCATCCCAATGTGAGGGATTACAGAGTCATTAAAAGGAAAAAAAAATCTTTCAGTAACAGATTCTATTTACCGTTTGTTTTTATGTTTATTAAAAATAGAGAAAGAATATGGAATAATGAATGGAAAGTCCCATCCTCATTAAAAGACTTCTCCTTAAAAGACTTCAGTTGAGCAAAAAGGATTTTCATACATATATAACATTTTATTCAGAAAAATAGCTAAGTTTTGATATGGTTCTCAGAATTCTCCATTTCTTCATAAAATAGCAGCCCCTTTAAATGAAGTGTCATTTTAACATTACATTATTTTATGTATTGTTCGGTTCAATTCTCAAGTACTAGATTTCAAAGGCTGCTTGTTAAAAGACATTAACTAAAGATACTACCATTCTGTATGTTTTAGAAAACGATAACCACAATCTTGCTAATGTTGCAGTTATTTGACTTGCTTAAAAAATGTTTCCATAATATGGTAGAAGAGTGAGCAATTCCCAGAAGCTATCATGTTAGGAGGGTAAATTACATATTAACCTATGTGACTGGAATGTTAAACCCTTATATTTATAAAGTAGGTCACACAAATTATTATAATATAACTGTGAGAACAAATTCTAATGAGTAAATCTTGCCATTAAATAACCTAAGAAAGAATGGAAAAACTGGAAAATCTTGGAAAATAAAACTTTTTTAGACAATACATTTCCTGAGTAAAAAAAAAAAGAGGAAGTGACTGCAAAATAGTGCACAAATTTTCTGAAAATACATGTTTGGAAATATATAAAACAATACCATGTATGGTATACATTATTGGCACCAAAACGTTAATTATTACACTATTAATTACCTCAAAATCTAAGATAATTTATCTATAACTATGAATTCTAATTAAAAACAGCAACTACAGTATAATAAAATATTAAAGTATTTATTCTAGTTCAAGCTTTATTTCTTTTCTGGGTATTACTGTAACTTTCCAGAAGATTCTCATTGTCAAGTGTATTGTAATTGTTTCTAAACTTACCAATTTGGAGTTACAGATCAATTTATACTGTACAGAGAAAAAAATACCAAATCCATTAATAAGTGTTATTAATTTTGGTAGGGAAGACAATCATATTTATTAATGTATAGAATGGAAAAACAGAGTTGGAGGGGACCTTGGAGGTCTTCTAGTCCAACCCCCTGCTTAGGCAGAAAATCCTATACCATTTCAGACAAATGGTTAACCAATTTCTTCTTTAGAACTTCCAGTGTTGGAGTATTCACATTTTCTGGATGCAAGGCGTTCCACTGATCACTTGTTTTAACTGTCGGGAAATTTGTTCTTAGTTCTAGGCTGTTTCTCTCATTGATTAGTTTCCATCCATTGCTTCTTGTCCTGCCTTTAGGTGCTTTGGTGAACAAGTTGACTTCCTCTACTTTGTGACAACCTCTGAGATATCAGAACATTGCTATCATATCACACCTAGTTCTTTTTTCCCCATTAAACTAGACATATCCAATTCCAGTATTCTAACATGTCCTCTGCAAACAATTAGCCTGCTAAATACTGTGCTCTCAAGATTAAAAATCAAATAATAAAAGTGCGGGGAAAAACTCCTAGGAGGAATAAGCAAAAACACTGGAAATATATGCTAAAAGTAATATAACCCCAGCAAGTGTGAAAGTCAACTGGCAGTCAAAATTCTCCTATTAAAGAAGAATCTAGGATCTTTTGAAGTATTAATGGTTCTTGTGATGTTGCTGGATTAAAATAATTTAGTTGTTGATGTTACCATAAAGGAAAATAAAATTCAAAGGCAAAATTAGAGAAGGAATATGGAATGTAGGTGTCAGTAGATTGATGAATATATATTATATATAAATTACTACCACCTTTAATTATTGGAGTAAATCTCCAGTTATTGTTGCTTTAAGTAGCTATTTAAAACAGTACTGATTAGATTCTTAGGCCAATATTCCAGAGCTGGTCTGCCACACAAAAGCAGCAATGGATCGTACAATTTTGGCTCCATTAATAATAGGAAGTCCATCAGAGAGAAGGACAAATTAAGAGGGAAGGAGATATACATGATTTCTTCATATCTTTGTTTTCAGTAGATTTTAGATTCTTGCTATTAGCAATACTAATCTGAAGAAGGAAAATTGAAAGTACTGGAAGAAATGCATCTCAAAATGAAATTAAGCCTCTAACTTAAATTCTGATTTGGAATTTGTTACAAACTAAGAAAGGCATTTAATAAAGTTTTAACAACTTTAAGTAAAAAGCAGGGTTCTAAACCTGCACTTCTGTTTGGCCAATAATAGCGACATCGGATTGGTCCTTTCTGGGAAATCTGATTGGCTGTTAATGGGCCAACTCTCATTGGTTCAAGGGTTTAACACTTCCATGTTTTTTATTGGCTAATAGGACAGAAGCCAACCCTATAAAAGGGTTGCTGCTGCCCTAGGTGATTGCTCTGTTCAGTATGCTTAATAAAGAGTTGAAGTTCACTGTTCACTGCCTCGTCTCCGCTGCTTGCACCCATGCGCAGAACTTAACACTGGCGACGAAGGTGGGATGTGGAGACATCAGAGCTGACTGAACACTTACAGAGCACCAAACAGAGCACATGGCTGAAGGTGCATTGACAATGGAAACCATGTCCGGCGGCGCCATACCACCTGCTCCATTTGACCAGGCACAAGAAGACTGGGACTTGTACATGGACCGGTTCCAGATGTTTCTGGAGACCAACAACTGGAAAGACGCAACTACGGGGAAAAAGCGAGCAGTGTTCCTGACCCATTGCGGGCCTGCCATCTTTAAGATGGCCAAGGCACTAGCGAAACCGGCTGAGGTGAAATCCATGGACTGGGACATCCTTGCGCTCCTTCTATGGGCCCACTATGCACCCACTGTACCAACGCTTGTCCGAGGACATGAGTTTTTTCAGAGGGACCAACGGAAAGGAGAGAGTGTCGCAGATTTCATCGCAGACCTCTGGAACCTGGGAGGCCTCTGTGGGTTTGCAGACCTCGAAGAAGCTCTGAAAGACCGAATAGTTCTGGGATTAGATGACCACTCGGCACAGAGCAAGATCATGGCCAAAGGGAACATCGATCTTGCCGATGTCATCAAAGACGCTACTGCAGCAGAAGCAACCAGGAAGTCGGCCGCCCAAATCCGCCGCACCAACGCACTGCTCTGTCAACTCGCCAATGATACCTCACCTCGCCTAGAGAGGCACACAACAGCGACCCACCACAAGGACCTTGAATCTCCATCAGAAAGTGATGAGGAGGAAGTCAACCAGCTCCGGTCCAAATGCGACCAACGCAACCTGCGGAATCGAAGTCTATTGCACCAATGCGCAGGTTGTGGGGCAAACCACCCACGATCAGATTGCAAATTCCTTGATGCGCTGTGCCATTCCTGTGGAAAAGAGGCCACATCGGGAAAATCTGTAGAAGCAAGAGAGGATCCAGCCCAATCCAGAGAGAAAACAACTACCGCCAGACCACAGGGAATCGTCCTGTGAGTTGAGGACACTTGAACCACCAATTTAACAACCAGTCCTACAGAAATAAAACACTTGCCGCTTCAATGAGACGGGAAGAGACACACCATTACCATCGGTCATGCTTCATCATTAGATGCAAAGAAGATCCGAGTGAGGGTCGCCATCGAGAACCAACCTTGCGTGATGGAAGTTGACTCAGGGTCATCCCTCTCAATGGTTTCCTGGAAGACCCTCAAACAATTAATCCCTGCCGTCCGGCGTCAAGACCTCAGAGCCCAAAGAATTATACTCAAAGATTACCAGGGGAACCGAATTCCGGTTGTCGGTTCCAGCCAAGTCCAAGTATCATTCAAAAATCGTACTGCGTCATTACCACTGACTGTCGTCGATTGTGACCGGCCTAGTTTATTAGGCCTTCAATGGTTCACCCCACTCGGGATCGAGATAGCCAGCATTCACCAAACCAGAAACGACGACTGGGAGGAGGCCCTCATTAAGGAATTCCAGGACGTCTTTGCAGACAAACTAGGCGAGTACAAGGGGACCCTGATATCATTTAACCTTAACCCTGAAGTAGCCCCCATCTGCCTTAAGCCCCGTCGGGTGCCTTTTGCTCTAAAACCAAAGATCGATGAGCAACTTGATAAATTAATAGCCCAGGGTGTTTTAGAACTAACTGACCACGCCCATTGGGAAACCCCAATCGTAACACCCATCAAACCGGATGGATCGTTAAGAATTTGCGGGGACTACCGGGCCACCCTCAATCATGCCCTACAACAGAACGCTTACCCGGTGCTGGTAGTTCAACACCTTCTCCATTCCCTGGGGGGGGGGGATCTTTGCTAAATTGTATTTAGTGCAAGCATACCAACAACTTCCCGTAGATAAAAAAACCGCGGAAGCGCAGACTATCGTTACGCACCAAGGCGCTTTTAAATGCAACCGACTCCAATTCGGAGTGAGCGTAGCCCCAGGGATTTTCCGAAGTTGGATGGAGAGACATTTACAAGGGATCAAGGGAGTCGTACCATATTTTGATGACATTTTAATTGTGGCCCCTAATAGAGAAGTACTAGAGAAGCGTCTTTGAATGGTCCTCCAAAAATTTAAAGACTCCGGCCTAAAGGTTAAAAAAAATAAATGTCAACTGTGTACAGGGAAAGTAGAGTTCCTGGGGTATCTCCTCGATAAGCAAGGAATTCACCCCACTGAAGGCAAACTAAGAGCGATCAAAAATGCACCAAGGCCTAAGAATAGAACAGACCTCCAAGCTTTCCTGGGGCTCATTAACTTTTACAACATCTTCTTGCCCCAAAAGGCGACCATAGCTGAGCCCCTACATAGACTGCTCGACAAAAAAGCAACCTGGGTCTTGGGACACCGAGAGGAGCGCGCATTCTGACAAGTGAAAAACTTACTAACCTCCAATGCTGTTTTAATGCATTATAACGAGACTTTGCCTTTAACCATTACATGTGATGCGTCACCATTTGGAGTAGGAGCCATTTTAAGCCATGTGTTACCAAACGGTAGTGAGGCCCCTATTGCTTATTTTTCAAGGACCTTATCGAGGGCTGAACGCAAATATAGTCAAATTGACAAAGAGGCTCTTGCTATTGTATGTGCTGTGAAACGGTTTCATGAATATGTGTATGGATGAGCCTTCACGATAATTACCGATCACAAGCCCTTGCTGCGGATTATTGCGGGAGAAAAACCAACCCCTTATATATTGTCACCTAGAATGATTCGTTGGTCCGAGTTCTTAGCTGCGTACAATTATAAATTGCAACATCACCCAGGGAAAGCCATTCCCCACGCTGATGCATTGAGCCGTGCCCCTCTTCCAGAAACCGTCGATGACCCAGCTCCAACCCTCACGACACTCCAGATTGAATCCGTACATTCACCGCCGCTAACAGCCAGAGACATCGAAACGAAATGAGATCCTGTCCTGGTGCGAGTTCTCAGCTGGGTCGAAAGAGGATGGCCAGCAGACCAAACCCCTGACGACTTCGCCCTTTTCAGAAACCGGCAAACAGAGCTTTTCTCGCAGAAGGGCTGCATCCTATGGGGAGACAGACTCGTCATCCCAGAGCGGTTACAACATACAGTTTTGAAAGCATTGCATGATGGTCACCCCAGCATCATGCGTATGAAAGCACACGAAGCTACGCGTGGTGGCCGGGCATCGATAAGCAGATCGAAGCCTGGGTGAAGACTTGTCTAAAATGCCAAGAAGTCAGCAGTGCCCCACCTAGAGCGATTCCAACGGAGTGGGAAACTCCCCGGGACCGTGGTCCCGCATCCACATTGACTTTGTGGGACCTACTAAGGGGCATACGTTTCTCCTAACAGTGGATGCCTATTCCAACTGGCTTGAAATCCACAAGATGAAAACTACTACAACGGAATCAGTCATCCGCAAATTAAATAAACTATTCGCAACACATGGACTGCCAGAGGTTTTAGTCTCCGATAACGGACCCCAGTTCACTGCCCTGGCGTTTGAACAATACTTTGTGGACCGGGGCATCTACCATGCGCTAACCTCGCTGGCGTACCCTGCGGCCAATGGAAGGGCCGAGCGCATGGTCCAATTTCTTAAAAAAAACTCTCCACAAGATGGACTATGGGGACATTGACGACAAACTGAACAGAATACTTCTACTCCAACACATCACCCCACACAGCGTAACCAACAAAACGCCAGCTGAACTGTTGATGGGACACAGGCTTTGCTCCCACCTCGACCATCTCCACCCAGCCTACGCGCCAGAGAAACCCTGCGGATCTAGTGGAAAGTGCCACGAATTCAAGGTAGACAACTTAGTCTTCGCTAAAAATCTTTCCAGCGAACCGTTATGGGTCGAAGCAACCATAACCCAAACCACCGGGCCCAGATCGTACCGCATACAAACAATGGATGGGAAAATATGGAAACACCATATAGATCAGCTTCGCTCTAGGTTGCAACCCAGTTCCCATGACTCCTGTGACCCTCAAACTGAAGGGGGAGGGGATGTTGAGGGAACCGAATTTGAGATGCTGGATGACAAAATCAAAGAAAGTCAGCAGCCAGGCGCGTTCCATGAAGAAGAATCAGGAAGGAGGTGTGCCTCGCCACAGATAAATACCTTAACGGAGGCGAGCCCGCAGGAGCCGGAGGACAACGATGACAGAATTAGTGGCGCCGAGTCGTCCTGTGGGCATGCGGAACCGCCTGTACCAGATAAATCAAAAAACGTTCCACTGGAACCGGACTACAGACAGGAACTGGTGGGACAGCGCAAATCTAATAGGCAATTGAAACGACCTGCATATCTACGCAATTACATTACCGCACCCCTCAAACGGAACCAAGGGGGGAGGGGTGTTATGAACTAATAAAGGCGTTTAATAAAATAAAAAGCAGGGTTCTAATCCTACACTTCTGATTGGCCGATAATAGCAACATCGGATTGGTCAATTCTGGGAAATCTTATTGGCTGTTAATGGGCCAACTCTCATTGATTGTTAATGGGCCAACTCTAATTGGTTCAAGGGTTTAACACTTCCATGTTTTTCATTGGCTAATAGGACAGCAGCCAACCCTATAAAAGGGCTGCTGCTGCCCTAGGTGATTGCTCTGTTCAGTATGCTTAATAAAGAATTGAAGATCACTGTTCACTGCCTCGTCTCCGCGCCTTGCACCCATGTGCAGAACTTAACAGAATTAATATTGTTTTTGAACAGGAAATACCAAATAATTCTTTTACTTCTCTTCTTGCAAAAGACTAGTTTTGTTTCTTTTCACATCTTGAAATTTTGAATGAAAAGCAAAAAGAAAACAAATCTTAGTTCAATCACATTCAGTGAAAAGCAGTTTTCAGTACAGCCAATGGCGAAATGCTTTTTCTTTTCTTTTCTTTATCTATCTGTCTGTCTGTCATTTATCTATCCTGTCTAACCTTTATTATTTTTTATAAGTGATTCAAGGCAGTGAAGATGCATATATACTTTTTCCTTGTCCTATTTCCCCACAACAAAACCATTGTGAGAGGGGTTGAGCTAAGAGAGAGTGACTGCACCAAGGTCAGCCAGCTGGCTTTCTTGCCTAAGACTAATTCTTTCACCACTAGACCAGACTGACCAAATATGTGCAGGACAGATTACATAACATATAGTAATAATATTATCTTTTAATACTTCACTGGCTCTGCCAAGGTGGCAACCATCTGCCACCAAAAGCAACATTCTTGCTCTGGCTATGGTTCTTCTGGCTCCAAAGCCAGAATGTTTTGGTATAATCTCATCTGCCATCATCAGCCTTCTATATTGTGTTCGTCTGTGAGTCAGACTTTTTGTCTGTGAGTCAAACGTTTAAATGGCTATGAAAGTCTGACTCACAGATGAACACAATACAGAAGCCTGATAAGGGGAGATGAGTTTCTGCCAAAACATTGCTACAACTTTAAAAGCAAAATTTTAATGACATGGGAAAATAAGTGCGAAAACTTCGGGTATTTTCCCACGTCATTGTAGTTGTGCTTTTAAAATTGTAGCAACGTTTCGGCAGAATCTCATCTGCCATCATCAGGCTTCTGTATAGTGTTCATCTGTGAGTCAGACTTTTACAGTGGTTTCAGATTTAAATTTGGGGCAGCCTATTGCTGTGCCAGAATGGTTTCTTCATCCTGATTGGTTGGGAGTCTTAGTCTGTGTTTATTGGTCTTGGAGTTTGCTGTGTTCTGCTTAATTGGTGTTTCTAATATCTTCTGTCTGTTTTTTGGCTCTTTTTATATCTTGATTGGCTGGCAACATTGTGTTACTTTATTGGAAGCCTTTAGTGCAGTTTGGCTCCGGGTAAATAGACGGCTATCATTAGTTAGGAAGCTAGGTTTCATCTGGGTGCCTGGTTGGGGTGTATTTGAGCTGGAGGTATCAGGGGGGATCTGTTTGTGCCCAGGTGTTTGCCTGGCTTGTGGTGTGGAGATTTTTTTTGTTGGTGAGTGCAGGCTTCCAAATGATTGACATCTCTTCTGTTCATGCTTTCTGGTCTTTTTTCAATCTCTATGGCATCTCTGATGATTCTGTGGCTAGGGTTTTCTATAGTGGCTAGGGTTTTGGTGCCATTGAAGTTGATACTATGACCTGTGGCTTCCATGTGTTGGACTAGTGAGGAAGTGTGTTCCAGTTTTTTGACTGATCTAAAGGCTAACATTGCTTTATTCGTAGCAAAACGGGTTGCTGCGGCCTCCTGGCTGGGCTGGTTCTATCAGCTGCTTAACATCACCTGGGACACAAGACTTCTTTGATTACAACACAAAGAATTTATTTCTGACTCCATGTCATGCAAATGAAATGTTAGTCTACATTCTCCTTGGGCAGTTAATAAGTGTAAGAATCTCATTAATCACACCCACTAAAAGTACATAGTTGTCTAAGCTATGCACAAATTAGTAGCCACACTGAATAGCTGCTTCAAAGAGAAATTTCTTGAAGTGTTGAGTTGAAAAATTGGGTAAGTGCTCTTCCTATATAGGCAGATACTGTAAGAAGTTCTAGCCTTTCTGGTTTGCCTTTAATATATCAACACATTTTCAATAAAAAATATGTCCATTTCCTGGACTGGGAAGCCCTGATCAGGGTCACTCATGTCTTAATAATTTTCTATCTGGTTTACAGGAGAAAAAAAACCTCAAATGCACTGATTTGATATTGTATGGCCATAAATTACAATTGAAAAGATTCTTCTCATTTATATTTTTTAATGTGTGCATAAAGATTATTTTACAGGTTAATATATGCTTAGTCAAGTTTGTACTAGCATTAAATATGCAGCTTGAAGTTATGTGGCAGTCCCATGGTACACATGATCTATATAGCTTCACAATTTGCAGTGACAATTTGAAAAAGATGTCAGCTTTTCGTCATTGTTTTCTTTTTGTTGTTTGAGGATCTTTCTATGTATTTTTATCTCTTGCAAGGCATCTAAGTTGTAATATAACTCAGCTTAATGTAAACTCACATAAAAGTCACATCTTCCAAATTACTTTGAAAGCAGTGTTAAAAGTCTCTTGTGATGAATAATTTTACACTGCATTTCAATGAGACATTTAACACCTCACTCTAATTGATGGCTTTCTCACTCATTATTGTGGTAATTGAAATTGTTTTTGATTCAATATTGAAGACGATAAAAGAATCAGTTATCAAATAGGTCACCAAAAGTGGTAGAACAGGTTTTTATTATAAACAGTGAATCTCATATAAAACAGATCAAGATCATACAGCAAAAGGTTAAGCACAGTGCAAAAGGGCATTGTTAGAGTCTTGTTCTGATACAAACCTTAAGGTGTACATTTCAGAAACTTATATTTTTTGGTATTGCCTGCTATTAATACATATTTTAGTCCACAACTACAATTATATATTTATTGATGCACTTTATGATCTCTGTATATTTTATCTTTTAAGGCTTACATTTTGATTTTTTATTAAAGGATTTATTTATTTTGAAAATCTGGTATTTTAAATATTATGTACCTTAATGTTTTGTTTTATTATTTAATTTTTATTTTATTTTATTATTTTATATATTTTGCATGGCTATTCATCTAACCAAATGAGTCTGGTAAGCAAACCAAATTTAAAAAGTAAAGCAATTAAAATAATATAAACATTAAAATACATTATAGGTGAGGAAAATAATAATGACTTTATGTCTGTTCAGCGTCCTTTTTTATATTATAGTTATAGTATATAAATCTAAGTTCTATTTCTAATGATTTACTGCTCAGCCTTACTTCACATTCTTTCTGTCAAATGTTGACATTCAGCATCATTGTTTATTTTCTCTTTCTCTCTTTAGCATTCATTAAACTAGCAAGACTAGAATCTATTTGCATATGCCAAATATCATAGCTGAAAAGTTGAAACATGAAATTTGAATCAGTGAGCCCGGCCAATTTTGACAATCCTTTATCTCGATATATAATCCTGCGTTAAATTGTTATTTATTTATTTATTTTCATGTAAAAAGGAACACTATCTACTTCTCACTGTATCCAATGGAATTTAAATGGGCTTTGTGGCAGTTGCTGCTACATCTTATCTTTATCTCTTCTTAAAAGAATAGAATAATTTTCATGCTCAAAGGACTGCCCCATTAATTTCTGGAATCTTGCCTTACATGTTTAGAGTGTAATTCATCATTCACTAATAATTTTGCTTTTTTATTGTCATTAACTTTTTTCTAACTCTCTAACTTTTCTAACTGCTGCAAGTCAGTGGCAGTTGTACAATTGTAGAAACTAATCAAGTATTTGATCAGTCAATCAGTCGAGTAAATTTTAGTTCTTCATAGGCTGAAACAAGAGTTTAAAAATACTTATTTCCTGCTTTTATTATTTTTAGTCACAATAATGGTGAACAAACAGACTTAGGGCCAGTTGTGGCTGGCACAGTGTTGCTGCGATCACATGATTGTAACTTAGATGCTTGGTAACTGGTTCACAATTACAACAGTCACAACATCTTGTGGTTGCATGATCACTATTTATGACCTTCACAATTGGCTTCCATCAAGCAAACTCAAGGGGTTTGTCAGGAGAATGTAGCAAATAGGGATCACATGATGTCACACCTAACAAGTGTGTAGGACTCTCCTAACTGCAACTGGGATGCCAGAACTGCAGTAGTAAGTCAGTACTGTCATGTGACATTGAACATGTTACTCAGAGATGGAATTTCTGGTCCTGATTACTATTGTTTACTGAGGATGATCTCAACTGGACTACCAGAAAGGCTGAACAAAGAAGAAAAGATGCTTTTGAACTGTGGAACTGCAGAAAATTATTAATATTTTTATTTATTTAATTTATTTATTTTGTCAAGTGATTATAAGATAAATGTATAAGTATAAACATAGTTATGAATACATGAAATGGATACATATAAGAAAAATAAAAAGAAACAATAGGACATGGATGGTAGGCACGTTGGTGCGCTTATGCATGCCCCCTACACACCTCTTAGGAAAGGGGTGAGGTCAACAGTAGACAGTCTAAGGTTAAAGTTTTTGGGTTTGGTGAAGAAACCACAGAGTCAGGTAGAGTATTTTTAAATATGTATTTGCCTGACTTTGGACATGCTGATACACATTTGTGGAAACTCAAACAGTTTTTGTCAGACAGTCCTGACAAAATGATGTTCAATTGTTTCTCACAAAAAGTAAATGATTGAACAACAACAACAACAATATACTGTTAAAGAAGAAATGGGACAAAGCAACAGCAACAGCATTTAAGCTTATATATAGTCCCAGAGCAATTCACAACATTCTCTGGGTGGTTTACCATATCAAAGCATATTTGTCTTATTGCCCCTAGCAATCTGGGTCCTCATTTTACTGGCATCAGAAGGATGGAAGGCTAAGTCAACCTTGAGCCCCATCAGAATCAAACTCCAGTGTGGGCATAGTTTGCCTGCAATATTTCATTTTAACCACTGCATTACAAGGGGTCTTATATGTATTAAGTAGATTTTTAAAAATAGCTAACATGAGTGACACTATTGGACTGAATTTACTAACCAAAGAAGTAAAAGCTGATCTTTCCAAAAGAATATGAAAAAAATCTGGAAAAAGGTAATCCAGCTCTTTTAAAATGTTTATTTTTGTTAACAATCTTAAAATATTTATAATCTGAATACAACTTTGAAACAGCACATTTCCAGTATACAGACAACCAATGCTACTTTTTTTTAAATAGAAAATGAATTTACTGGGGGGGGGGGGGACAAACAAATAATCATTATTATGAGTATTTTTTAAATACCCAGGACATCTTTGATTCTTTAGACTCATGCAACTGAATTTGAAGCCAGTGTCCTACAGTTCTCCTTGTTAGGATACAAAATTTGGGGGGAACATTGCAATCTTCATCCAGCAATGGGATAAGACTCTGTCACACCTCTGTCACTCCTCTTCCTACAAGTGTAAGTGTGGCGTAGAAGGTGTTTTGTGTTGAACAAAGCAGAAATACTTCTTAGTGTTTTGTTTCAGCAATGACTAATGCCCAGAAGTGGTACAAATCACAACACCTATCCTGAAGCAACAAATCAATCAGGTGTCTTCAGAAAAATCACAGTTGAAAAGAAGGTTCCTTATTATAGCACTTTCAATGATAGTACACTATCACCACCATCTCTAAGTAGGAGTGTCGCCTCTTTATTTTTTGGAGTGAAATGGCAGTGCCTGAAATAACCACCACATCACTTTGGCCAATATGGAATAAGTTGTCACTGCTTAAAGAAGTTGGGTTATAGAATAATATACTCCCAAATATTGATTTTAAAACAGTTTTTAATTACTGAAGGAGGGAGGGAAGTAATGCAAACTAATAATCCATCTTTAAAAACATTTTGGAATACATAGGGGAGGGAAAATAAATGGAAATTTGGATAATCTAACTGAAGGAGAATCAAGTGAGAGTAAGTTAAGCAAAAATGGGGATGAGAAATGGAAGCAATAAATATTTAAGAGCTGCTATCAGTTACTTGGACTCTGGAGTCACATATTTTAGAAATGAAGAGAACTGAAATGTAGGCATATTGGTTGCTGTAAATCTATGTTCCAATTTCACAAATGGCATTTTCTCATATGACCTCCAAAACATTTCTACCAAAGAGAGTCAGGTTTATTTTCAGAAATGGTTAAAGAACATTTACTAAAATTTATTCTGAGCCTGTAAATTCCAATAAATAAATTCCAACTCAAACTGTTCCTGGGATCAATCTTTTTGTCCTTTCTGTCTATGCACTATTTATTTATGTTTTACAATTTATTTCCAGTATTTTTGTCAGGAAGACAGACAAGTCACTCTGAACTAATAGCCTTCGATGCTACTTTTTTTTTTCCCAGAGGCCCAAAACCACCTTTCAAATTATATATCATGGTAACTGCAAAATGGCTAAAGGTCTTAAGCAAATAGTTTAAAGCATAGATTGATTTATTCTAATAGAGCTTCTAATTTCCCACAGCAAAGTTCTGAACAATAATACATAGATTTAGAGAAATAAAGTTCCCATTTAAAAAAGAAAATAACCATGACATGTAATTTAATATCATATTCTACCTCCTCCCCAGGACTGAGTCACAGCAAGAGTGTCTATTTCAGTCATATAACACACAGCTTATCTGATCCATTCCATGGATCTCCAGCCTTCTACCTGTTCATTCAGGTAGTCTGGGAATAGGTCCTCCAAAGTGAAAGTTGTGTCTCTGGAGAGAGGGAGGTTGTCTTTCCCCATTGTTAAACTTTTAAATAAATTGCTTCATACCATTGACTAATCTTAAATATCTTTTTTGTCTAATCTAATGTTCCAGTTCTTCTATTAAAACAGAGTTTATAATTTCTATGCAGGGAAAATCTGCTTGTAAAATGTTGGACAGTGGTGGAATTCAATTTTTTTTATTACCGATTCTGTGGGCGTGGCTTATTTGATAGGCATGACTTGGTGGTCATGTGACTGGGTGGGTGTGGCTTAGTGGTCATGGGCATGCTTGGTGGTCATGTGACTGGGTGGGCATGGCTTGGTAGTCATGTGACTGGGTGAGCATGGCCAACTCAATGTCACTCACATCAAGGGGTGCTTCACCTGGACCCTCCCCTCCCAGCCATTCCTTGTCACCCAGTCTCAACTTATCTATAGTTCTGTAAAAATGTTGTTCACCTTTTTTGACTTTATTATCTGCATACTATAGATGTACTTTCATGGACCACTGAAAGGAGGAAATGGCTCACATGCTTCATTCAAAAGTGTGACAGGCAACAGGCTTTTAAGGGTCTGCCACAAAGAAAGGAGGACAATGTATTTTCCAAAGAAGCAGAATGCAAACAAGAAGCAATGGATGGAAACTGAACAGAGGGAAGCAACCTAAAACTAAGGAGAAACTTCCTGAGAGTGAGAACAATTAGCCAGTGGAACTGCCTGCCACCAGATGTTCTGGGTTCTCAATCACTGGAAGTTTTTAAGAAAAGACTGGACAGCTGTATAGGGTTCCTCTCAAGGTCCCTTCTAAATATTATTCTGACACCTTTCCCAGAATTTCTCCTCAGAGTTTGGCATCCTCAGATTTCTTGCCTGAGCTGGGGTTGGACTAGAAGACCTCCACGGTCCCTTTCAATTCTTGTTAAACACATGTGTATTTTATGTTCTGGACTATTGACATTGAATGCATGTAAACCCTGAAAAATATGTGATAGCCCTGGGCAAAAGAAAGGCAGAAAAATCACTCTAGGTGTAGGGACAGTATAAAATAGTAACCCATGATAAATAATGGAACAATTAAAAATAATAGCACAGAGTTTTACATATATATATATATATATATATATATATATATATATATATATATATATATATATAGATATAGATATAGATATAGATATAGATATAGATATAGATATAGATATAGATATAGATATAGATATAGATATAGATATAGATATAGATATAGATATAGATATAGATATAGATAGATAGATATAGATATAGATATAGATATAGATATAGATATAGATATAGATATAGATATAGATATAGATATAGATATAGATATAGATATAGATATAGATATAGATATATAGATATATAGATATATAGATATATATATCTTCCTTCCTATTTATTTTCTTTCTTTCTTTCCCTTCCTCCCTCTTTCCTTTCTTCCTTTCTTCCTTTCTTCCTTCCTTCCTTCCTCTCTCTCCCTCCCTCCCTCCCTCCCTATCTCTCTCTCATACACACACACACAGAGAGACAGAGCACATAATAGACAAGCATTTTTGAACAGCTCCTTTAAATTTCTCCAAGGCTGTAGTGGATTCCCCCACCCCCTCTGCCAATCCGCACTCTTTCTCACTCCAGACACTTTAGCTCACATGGAGAAAGTGATACTTGCAGCATCCATGGGGAATCCTTGGAGAAGTTTTTAAAAGACCTGCTTCCAAAATGCATTTATTTTATGTTGCAAAGGTGCTCCAAGGCTCGATTCACCCCCACCCCCTCTGTCACACTGCACTCTTACTCACTCCAGGCACTTTACTCACACAGGGAAAGCGATACTTGCAGAGTCCATGCCTTTCTTCCTTTCCCCTGGGGAGAAAGAAAATGTGGGGAATGGAAAGCTAGGAGAACGATCACAAGTGAGCGACTAGGTGACCGGGTTGGGGGCGTGGCCAGCCAGAGATTGCCACCGGTTCAGCAACCCATGCCAAATGTTATGTTTGGAGCATGGGTGAGAAAGAATGGAGACGAGCCTCTGGAACGGTGAACTTCAACTCTTTATTTACATGGTGACAGCTCAAACTCAATGGCAGTTATAGCCCTCCTTATATAGGCAACCCAATAACTATTTAACCAATAACGATCTAGGAACGCAAGCTCCCTTAACCAATATGAACACTCCGTTAATGGCCAATCAGATCCCCCGGAATGGGCCAATCCGATCCTACCATTAACAGCCAATCAGAAGTGCAGGGCCAGAACCCTGCACTTGACTCCAAGCTCAAGATAACTTTATTAAACCTTATGCATTCACAACACCCCTTCCCCCTGGCTTCTGTTTACAGGGCACAGTTACATAGTCCTTAAGGTAGGACGGTTGCTTTATTAGTCTTTTTGATTTTCGTGTGTGTTTTGTATTTGGCTGCAATCTCGCTGAGGTAGATCGTTGTTTGGCGAAGGGGCTGCCTCTGGTTCAGAGTTCACGTTTCCATCATCACCAATATCTTCGGCAACTCCCTGAGGTGAATCTATTCCCATCTCTGGTTCCAATTCCTGTGTCTCTATTCTGCTATCGTTCCCTTCAAACGGGTTTTCTTCTAATTGAAATTCATCTTCTTCTGTATCTCCCCCCCCCCTCAGTTTGGTCATAAGGGAGTTCAGAAATGCCTGACCGGAGCCGTGATCATAATTGATCGATATGGCATTTCCATAGTCTATTGTCAAGGCATTGTACAAGGTAGGATCTCGGGCCGGTTACACGGACTACTGTCGCCTCTACCCACAGCGGATCGCCCAATAGGTTTTTAGCGTATACCAAATCGCCTACCTTGAAGGTACAACATCGGCCGCTGGATCCGAGTGGTTTTTCCGGTTCATAAGCTGGGTGTAACCAGTCGAGGTGGGAGTGGAGTTTTCGTCCTATTAGCAGTTCGGCGGGAGTTTTGTTGGTGACGCTATGAGGTGTGATGTGTTGTAGAAAAAGGATTCGGTTGATTTTGTCATCGATGTTATCGTAGTCTAATTTCTGCAAAGTTTTCTTAACAAATTGGACCATGCGCTCAGCCCTCCCATTGGTCGCAGGGTGTGCAGGTGAGGTGAGCGCATGTCAGATGCCGCGGTCAGCCAGGTACTGCTCGAAGGACAGCACGGTAAATTGGGGCCCATTGTTGGATACCAGAATGTCTGGTAATCCGTGGTTGCAAACAGTCTTTCCAATTTTTTGATAACAGCTTCAATGGTTGTGTTTGTCATGCGGTGAATCTCGAGCCAATTCGAGTCGGTGTCGATGGTTAGAAGAAAGGTATGGCCTTTGGTCGGCCCCGCAAAGTCCAGGTGAATACGGGACCAGGGTCCCCGTGGTGTCTCCCATTCGGCAGGGGTGGCTTTTAGTGGGGCGTTGTTCACTTCCTGGCATCTATGACAAGCTTTAACCCAATTCTCGATTTGCTTGTCGATGCCTGGCCACCATGCGTAGCTTCATGCGAGGGCTTTCATTCGCACGATACCGGGGTGGCCATCGTGCAAGGTTCTCAGTACTGCTTTTTGGAGTCGTTCTGGGATAACGACTCTATCACCCCAGATGACACAGCCTTTTTGAGAAAACAACTCCATTTGTCAAGTCTTGAATGGTGTGAAGTCATCCGATAATTGGTCCAATGGCCATCCGCCTTCTACCCAGCCTAGGACTTGCGCTAAGGTGGGGTCACGTCTGGTTTCTCTCGCGATATCTCGGGCGGTTAATGGCAGCGTGTGGAGTGTTTCAATTTGTAACGTGGTTACCGTTGGTGTGGGATCATCGAGAGTCTCTGGAAGCGGTGCTCGGCTCAATGCGTCGGCGTGGGAAATGGCTTTCCCCGGGTGGTATTGCAGCCGATAATAAGCAGCCAAGAATTCTGACCAGCGAGTCATCCTGGGGGATAATATGTAGGGAGTCGGCTTATCTCCAGCTATTATCCCCAATAACGGTTTGTGGTCAGTCACAATAGTAAAAGCCCGGCCATACACGTACTCGTGAAATCTTTTAACGGCAGATATAATTGTGAGGGCTTCTTTATCGATTTGGCTATAATTTCATTCAGTTTTTGAAAGTGTCTTTGAAAAATATGCAACAGGGGCTTCATTACCATTAGGCAGTACATGGCTCAGAATGGCACCCACTCCTAAAAGCCGAAGCATCACATGTGATATTTAACGGCAAAGTCTCATTGTACTGCATGAGTACAGCGTCAGAAGTCAGTAGTCTTTTTACATTACGGAACGCCTGTTTTTCTTTATGACCCCATAACCAAATTGCTCTTTTGTCTAGCAAACGATGTAACAGCTCAGCGACAGTTGCTTTATGTGGTAGAAATACACTATAAAAGTTGATGAGGCCTAGGAACGCCTGGAGATTGGCCTTGTTCCAAGGCCTGGGAGCGTTTTTTATTGCTCTTAATTTACTGTCGGTAGGGTGAATACCCTGACTGTCAATTAGGTACCCTAAAAACTCGACATGATCTGTACACAAATTACACTTATTCTTTTTCGCTTTAAGGCCGGTGTCTTGGAATTTTTGTAGAACTAATTTTAAACGATCCCGTAAGATTTTTTTGTAGGTGCAGCAATTAATAAATCATCAAAGTAGGGGACCACGCCTTGAATCCCTTGTAGTAGCCTCTCCATCAGGCTCTGAAAAATTCCCGGGGCTACACTGACTCTGAATTGGAGCCGGGTACATTTAAAGGCACCTCGGAGCATCATAATAGTTTGTGTCTGTGCCGTTTTTTCATCAACAGGTAATTGCTGATATGCCTGAGCTTAGTCTAATTTAGCGAAGACTTTTCCACCCCCCAGGGAATGGAGGAGATGCTGCACCACCGGCACCGGATATGCATTTTGCTGTAGGGCGTGGTTCAGGGTGGCCCGGTAGTCCCCACAAATTCAAATTGAACCATCCGGCTTAATTGGTGTTACGATTGGGGTCTCCCAGGGGGAGTGATCGGTAGGTTCTAGCACCCCCTGAGCTATTAATTTATCGAGTTGTTCATCGATTTTCAGCTTTAAGGTGAACGGGACTCGACAGGGCTTAAGGTGGATGGGAGCTATCTTTGGATTAAGGCTGAACGATATTGGGGTCCCCTTGTACTCACCTAAATTTTCTGCGAAGACGTCCCTGAATTCATGGATGAGGTCTTCCTCCCAGTCACTTCCACTGACTCAGTTTATGCCTGCCACTTCAATGCCAAGTGCAGCGAACCATTGGAGACCTAGTAGACTAGGCCGATCTTTGTCGATCACAGTTAGCAGTAAGTATGCTGTGTGCTTCTTGAATGAGACCCGGACTCAGCTGGAACCAACTACAGGGATTTGATTCCCTTGATAGTCCTTAAGAATAAGTCTTTGGGACGGAGGTCTTGGCGCTGGATCATGGGGATGAGTTGCTTGAGGGTCTTCCAGGACACCATCGAGAGGGATGATCCCGAGTCGACTTCCATTTGGCAAGGCTGGTTCTCGATGGCCACTGTAATTCGGATTTTCTTGGCATCCAAGGAAGAGGCATGACCGATAGTGATAGTATGGTGAGCCTCTTCTCGCTTCAAAACTCGGTTTCTGTAGGAGTGGTTTACTGGTTCTCGCCTGACAGGACGATTTCCTGTTGATTGGCGATAGTTAGCCCCTTTTGAGGCCTGGCCGGGTCCTTGTAAACTTTGGCAGACCCATCCGATTTGGCCTCTCTTCCCGCACTCATGGCAGAGCGCGTCGCGGAATTTGCATTCGGACCTGACATGGTTGGCTCCACAGCCAGCACAAGGGTTTAGGGACTTCGGGTAGTGGTCCCGGTCGGACCGCAGTCGATGGACCTCTTCTTCGTCACTCTCTGATGACAAGAGAGGTCCTCGTGGTGGGCCGTTGTAAGCTGCCCTTCTGACTTGGGTAAAATGTCACCTGTTGGTTGGTGTACCGGAGCGTGGTTGCGGCATAATTGTGTAGCCTACTTTCTGGTTGCTTCTGCTGCAGTAGCATCGGCGATGGCATCAGCAAGGCTGATGTCACCTTTCGCCATCAGCTTGCTCTGCATGCCTGGCGCATCTAGTCCCAGAACTATTCGATCTCTCAGTGCGTCTTCCAAATTGGCGAATCCGCAGAGGCCTCCCAGATTTCGGAGGTCTGCTATGAAATCGGCGATGCTTTCTCCTTTTCGCTGGTTTCTTTGATAGAACTCATGCCGTCTCACGAGCGTGGGCACGGTCGGTGCATAATGAGCTCTTAGAAGGGGTTCGAGGTCATCCCAGTCCATAGCCTTCACTTCTGCAGGTTTGGCTAGTGCTTTAGCCATCTTAAATACGGTTGGCCCGCAATGCGTCAGGAATACTGCCCGTTTCTTCCCAGCTGTGGCATCCTTCAAATTGTTAGTTTCCAAAAATATTTAGAAATTGTTAGGGATAACATTGTTTACCCAAATTGGTTTAGGTAAAATAATAAATATGTTATCATGGTTTATAAGTTAAAGTGTCTGCAACTTTAAATTTAGGAATGTAATTAAGGGAGTGGTTGTGAAAGCACCATAAAAGAAGCAAGGAACGTCAGCTTGCTCTCTCTGGCTTTGATGATCCCTAATTACTGCATGGACTCAAGACTGTGTTACTTGAATGGGAGAGAGACAAAGGACTGATTTGTAAGTGAACTGACATAGGATATTCTACACGGATTTTGCAAACTGAATATTCTTGAATGGACTGACTAAATGATACATGACTAATGGACTGTTATTTTGACTATGTTATAAATGGAATAAACTATATTTTTGATAGCACAAGCGTATCTGTTATTTTTATTGTATGTTAAGAAACATACAAGCTTATCTCACTCATTTATCTGTGTGCCTATCTGACTAACACTGAACATTCTGTTTAGCTTGTCTCCTTTACCCTGGTTGGGGAACCCAGGCTTAACACTGGTTATGGGCCCAGAGGCTGCAAAGTCAGTTTAACTAGGATAAAACAGATTTATGTAAAAAGTGAGAGTTTGTGTTGTTAAACGTTACAGAAAACAGACAGCTGTGTTTTATTAATTATAGTTTTATATTAATGTAGAAAACATGGCACAAGTCAATCTACAAAGTTTGTCCCTTATATCCAAGCTTGATGGAACAAACTATGTATCATGGTCTATAAAATGTAGTCTACTTCTACAAAGAGAAGGTTTATGGAACATAATTGAAAATCCACCAAACGTAGAGGAATGGGATCCAGAGATTGAGGAAGATAGACTAAAGATAAAAGATTTTATGCAGAAAAATGAACAAGCTATTTGCATAATAGGACTAACACTAACTGACTAGCAACTTGTTCATATCCATGGAGAACAAACAGCTGTTGGGTGTTGGCAGAAGCTGAAGAGGATTTATGTTCGAGATAACGTTGGTGCTCACATAAATCTTACACGAAAGCTTTTCAGGACGCATCTCCAGACAAATGGTGATATGCTGAGTCATTTGAATTCTATAAAAAGCATTTTTCAAGAACTGCACGAGAAAGAGCTTATTTTCTCTGAACTACACCAAGTCTATATAATTCTATCTTCACTAGAAGAAAGTTATGACAACTACATCACTTCCCTTGAAATTTTGGCTGAGGAAAGTTTAACTTTATCTGATATAACTGGCAGATTGACTGAAGAGGTAAGAAGACTTGAAAGAGATCAGTTAAGGAGAGAGCAACCTCAAAAAGAAGATAATAAATCTCCTACTGCATACACAATTAAAAGTGTTTTAATTGTGGAGGAAGAGGACATTTGGCAAGATTCTGTAAAAAAGCAAAGCGCCAGAATGCTGGCCAGAATACTAAAAGTCATCAAAAGATAAATAAAAATTTAGAGTTAGCCATGTATATTAACGGAGCTGTAAAAAATAATTTATGGGTGGTTGACAGTGGAGCATCCCACTGTATTACAAATGATAACAAAATTTTTATTAAAATGTCCAAGAGTACAAAGCAGATATTGTTAGCCAATGGCTGGAAACTGAAAGCTAAAGGTCAAGGTATAGCATATTGTTCTTTCATAATAGAGAATGTAAAAATGTTATATGTACCACAACTTAAGTTTAATTTAATTTCAGTCAGAATTTTAGTTAAACTAGGATATATAAAGGAGATAACTGCATAATTGAAAAAGAAGATAAGAAAATTACTGCATCTTTAAGAGGTGAATTATATGTGTTAAATGATAATGGTTTAAAGGTGGCTAACACGGTTTATGATAATAAAAAACCTCATGATGAATGTATTCACTTGTTACACCGAAGGCTAGGGCATTTAAATTTTAAAATGCTTAAGAAAACTGTTGAATTCTCTAAAGGAATAAGTTTAAAACCTTGTAATAAGTATTTGCAATGTTTTGCGTGTAATCAAAGCAAAAGCAGGGTCATACCGGCTAATAGAGTTGATGGATTTACTACCAAAGAGCCTTTAGAAGTAGTATTTGCTGATTTAATAGGTCCAAAAAAACCAAGTATAGGAGGAGCTCGATACATACTAAGTATAATGGACCACTATTCTAGATATGGGTTTTGCTATTTAATGAAGAGCAAAACTGAAACGTATCTAAATCTCTTTAATTGGATAAAATTTGCAGAAAGGAAAACTAAAAAGAAATTAGTAACTCTTATAACAGATAATGGTACGGAATTTACAAATAATAAATTCCAGAATAGACTTAGAATGTTAGGTATTCAACATAAAAAGTCTGCACCATATAGGTCACAACATAATGCCTTTATAGAGAGATGAGGCCAAACACTACAGTCAATGGCACGAACTATGATGTCTGATTCAGGATTACCTGACAATTTATGGGGAGAAGCAATAATGTGTGGTAATCATATATAAAATAATGTTGTTAATTCAACAACAGGTGAATTACCATTCACACTGTGGCATGGTAGACAACCTGATTTAAGTAACATGCACACATTTGGAGCACCAGCATGGGTGCATATCCCTTTACAACTCAGACACAAAGGACAGCATAGAGCTAAAAGATTATTTTTTGTAGGATATAAATCTAATCATAGATCTTATAGATTCTGGGAACCAGGTACATCTAGAGTTTACACCAGTGCTAGTGCTAAATTCCTAGAACATGTAGGATGGAATAGATTAGAGCAAGATTTAAATAATGAAGTAATTATTGAACCCTACAAAAGGCAGAAAGATCAGACTAGTTATAAGAAGAGTCCAATTAAAGAAGAAGTCCACGAAGAACAAATAGGACCAGAACAAGAGGAAACAGTTGATCAGGAAGAGTTAGATAATCAAGAAGAGTTAGTAAATGAAAGTCCACCTGTAAGTCCTGTAATACCTAGATGTACTACACGTGTAACTAGACTACCTGATAGGTATCAAGCAAGTATAGTTTGCCAAGTAACTAAAGTTCCAACTAGTATAGATGAACTTAGGATGTATCCTGCTACGGATTAGGAGAATTGGCAAAAGGCAATTGAAAAAGGAACTAAATTCATTAAAGGTAATGAAAGTTTATGAAGATGCTAAATTACCTCCAGGAGAAAAATCCATTGGGTGCAAATGGATATTTAAAGTAAAAACTGGCAATGATGGGACTGTTACCCATAAGGCTAGGTTGGTAGCTCAAGGATTTAATCAAACTGCATCTGATTACGATGAAGTTTTTGCACCAAGTCTTAAAGCAACATCTTTGAGAGCAGCTTTAGTGTGGGCAGCTAAGAAAAACTATGTCATTAACCATTTAGATGTAGAAACTGCTTATTTGCATGCACCATTGCAGCACACTATATATTTGAAAAAGCCAGTTATTATAAAAGACAATAAAGTAAATAGTAATGATTGTTGGAAACTCAAAAAGAGTCTTTACGGGTTGAAACAATCTGGGTTTGAGTGGAACCAATATATTGTGAAAGAATTAAACAATATAGGTTTTAAATCTGGTTTAGCAGATCCATCTGTATTTAAAAGAGAAAATAATGGAACGGTGTCATTATTGTTATTATTTACAGATGATATTGCTTTGATAACTAAGACTAATAATGAAGCTAATGAGATTATATCATTATTAGCTAAAAAGATAAAATTAAAGCATTTAGGTGAAATTAAAAGGTATCTAGGATTGACAATTAACAAAACAAAAAATGGTTTTAAGATATCTCAAGAAGATAAAATTTGCCAATTAATTAAAACGTATAAAATGGAACTTTGTAAACTGGCAAAGACTCCAATGAGTCAGGAAGTTTGCCAAAGTGATGATTAAAGTCCCAAATTTGATAAGTCAATATATCAATCTTTGATTGGCAGCTTATCATATATAAGCAATTGGTCAAGGCCTAATATAGCTTATAGTGTTAATCAGTTGGCACGTTTTAATTCAGATACACATCAATGTCATTGGCAATCATTAAAGAGAATTTTAAGATATCTTAAAGGAACAATGAACCATGCATTGTATATAGAACCAAAGAGTGATTTGAGTCTTAGTGCCTATGCAGATGCAAGTTTTGCAACTGACATAAACACTAGAAAATCAACATCTGGGATGGCTATATTATTTAGTAAGACACTAATAGGGTGGAGGTCAATCAGACAACAGCATATTAGCTTGTCCACGATGGAAGCGGAATTTTCATGTCTGTCATTACTATGCACTGACTTAATTCTGTACAACCAGTTATTATTATACGTGGGTGTAACTGTTAAAGATTCCATTATTGTGTACGAGGACAACCAGGCAGTCATAAAGTTTGCTACTAATATTGCTGTAAAAATTAGATCAAAGCATACTGATTTAAGATACTTAAATGTTAGAGAATCTGTAAAGAATGGGCTAATTAAATTGGAATACTGCATGACAGAAGAAAACATTGCAGACCAATCTACAAAAGTTCAAGGAGTAATTAAGTTTAAAGAAAGTTGTAACTACTATAATTTAAAAGTGTAAATAGTTATTATTATTATTTAACCTAAAAGGGGAGAATGTTAGGGATAACATTGTTTACCCTAACTGGTTTAGGTAAAATAATAAATATGTTATCATGGTTTATAAGTTAAAGTGTCTGCAACTTTAAATATAGGAATGTAATTAAGGGAGTGGTTGTGAAAGCACCATAAAAGAAGCAAGTGACATCAGCTTGCTCTCTCTGGTTTTGATGACCCTTAATTACTGCATGGACTCAAGACTGCGTTACTCGAATGGGAGAGAGACAAAGGACTGATTTGTAAGTGAACTGACATGGGATATTCTACACGGACTTTGCTAACTGAATATCCTTGAATGGACTGACAAAATGATACATGACTAATGGACTGTTATTTTGACTATGCTATAAATGGAATAAACTATATTTTTGATAGCATAAGCGTATCTGTTATTTTTACTGTATGTTAACAAACATACAAGCTTATCTCACTCATTTATCTGTGTGCCTATCTGACTAACGCTGCACATTCTGTTTAGCTTGTCTCCTTTACCCTGGTTGGGGAACCCAGGCTTAACAGAAACGATCCACGTAGGACTCTCAGTCCTCCTGCACTGGATCGAACGGAGTGGGTGGTACGATGATGACGGACATGGTTCTGTTGTATAGCGCTGTCAGCCATGTACTCGGTGTTTCTTCTTAGTTCAGTCAACTCTGATGTCTCCACATCCCATCCTCATCACCAGTGTTATGTTTGGAGCATGGGTGAGAAAGAATGGAGACGAGCCGGTGGAACGGTGAACTTCAACTCTTTATTTACATGGTGACAGCTCAAACTCAATGGCAGTTATAGCCCTCCTTATATAGGCAACCCAATAACTATTTAACCAATAACGATCTAGGAGCGCTAGCTTCCTTAACCAATATGAACACTAAGAGGGTGGAGGTCAATCAGACAACAGCATATTAGCTTGTCCACGATGGAAACCGAATTTTCATGTCTGTCATTACTATGCACTGACTTAATTCTATACAACCAGTTAATGGCCAATCAGATCCCCCAGAATGGGCCAATCCTATCATTAACAGCCAATCAGAAGTGCATGGCCAGAACCCTGCACTTGACTCCAAGCTCAAGATAACTTTATTAAGCCTTATGCATTCACAACACCAAATAACCGCTACTGGTGCACCTGAGTGAATACCACCTCTGATGTTAGCTGTATTATCTATACATTTATTCACAACGGAGGAGGGAGGCTTCGAGCTTTTTCTTCCAGGCTGGGCTTTAAAACACAATTACTTTATACATTTATACATTTCTAGATCAGTGGTGTCAATTCTAGGCATGGGAGCCAGATCCAGCTCACAGGGTGGTTAGATCTGGCCAAGAGACCACCCTGGAATAGCAAAGGACTGGCCCGCGGTGCCTCTGCCAGCAAACATGGAGCTCAAGGAGACCGCACACTCAGTTTTCGTTGGCAGAGGGCTGCAGGAGACTGTTGCAGTTGAAAATGAAGCCTCAATGAGTAACCATGGCCACTCTCCCTCCAGCCCCATAAGATCAAACACAACCATGATGTGGCCCTCAATGAAATTGAGTGTCAAGCCCAAAATTGACATATGTGTAGCCATTTTAGTGACTTTTTTTTAAGTGACATTTTAGCCATTTTTCTGACTTTCTCTTTGGCAGTCATGGGGGAAGGGTTTTGAGGCTTGCCACATTCCTAAGGAGGGAGGAATGGAGATAGAGAGAGTTGTTTAGGCTAGATGATTCTTGTTCCTGTGGGAACATGAGCTGACCATGCTCAGGCCCCTTAAGGTGGAGATTTAGGACATCAAGCAACGTTGAATTACTTCTATTGGAGAATGTGACTTTTGGGGGTTGTTTTTAACTTCTAATATTGTGGGGTCATTCTGGGTTGTGTTAAATCTGAAATTACCATGGATTTTGCCAATTTGATGCATTCCTAAATGAAAGAAATTGTCTTGAAAGATGGACTTTGCTCTTTTCTTTTTAAATGGATTTCATCACTTGGAAACCTAACATCGAGTTTGACATGCCTGTGCTAGATTAACTCCAATCATTAACTGTAGTAGCAGATACCTAGGTCCTCTAGGTTCTGTTAGTGGTAGCTCATGTCAACTGGTGCCTCATGGTCATTGCAATAATTCTTTCTCTAGAAACTCAACACTTTAATGGAAGACAAGAATTTGCCTTGTTTAGATAAAATACTTCATTTCAGATACCAACAATCTTAGTTATGCTGCACAACACCTTTTACAAAGGCTAACAATCTCGTTCTACTAATATGTATGTCCTAAGATTTGAACAATGGGTCTATTTTTCTGCCCTTTGGTTAAAAATGATTTGCGATCTATTTCTCATGATTACCATCTTGTTTACCACAATCTCTATTTAGGAAACAATACTTTCTGCTCCTAATTTCCCCATTTTCTGCCTTACATTTCATGCCAGAAACTTTTCCCTGGATCCTTAAATATCCTTTTTACAATCTCTATCCTTAAGTTTGTATTTCAGTTGGTATTCCAGATGGCTCTCTTCAGGGAGCAAAGTATGGTTGAGTATTTTTTCATCAACTGATCCTCGTGTTAAGCTGAATTGTTGTGAACATCAGGAAAAAGTCAAGGGATACTTATTTATTCTGAAATAAGCCTGTACTTCTGTATAGGAAGGAAAAAGATTCAATCCTTAATTATACTTTGAATCTTAACAGAAAATATGAATTCTGAAAGAAATAGAACATCCCACTGTAATTATATGACCTAATCTTTTCCTTAAAAAAATGCAACCATTGAACAAATAAATTCTGAGGAGAATTTTATACATGCACATAAAGGCAAGACTTCAAGCAGAGAGAGATTAAGAAGTCTTTCTTTAAGTTTTCAAATGCAGTGAAATGCCCATAGGAGAGCTGCAAAAATCACTGTTTTCTCCTACTCCCAGTCAAATCACTCACTCTTATCTCAAGTGCCAAATAAGTAGATTTAAAAGATCAACAACATACATGAAAGAGCCAACATCACCCCTAACTACCACATTACAAATTGTGGCTAAAAAAACTGATTGTCAAGTTATTATATTTATTTATAACTTTAAATAAGAGGCAGAGATGATCAGTAATGTGGAGTCTTGCTTGTTTTCAAGTAATTTACTACACTGTAATATAGTGATTTTCCTCCTTCTTTTCTCTCATTTTCTTGATTGGCTGCTCCTATGAATACCAATTATTCCAATTTAATCAGCTTTTTAATGCAGTCAGAGAGCTTTTGTGATAGGGAACTGTCAACTTGAAAAGAGAAACTTGTTTCCCAAGTTATGTTTTCTTGGAAGGCAGAGAAAAAGAATTATGTCCACAGCCTTACATCATTTGTAAGTTAAACTCAGACAATCTCACAGTCCAAAAGTAGCTTAGGACACCTCATTAAAGATTAATTGTGTATGTGGGGGAAGAGTGCCCACTGCCCTTACTCTCAATTTCTCTGCCAACTAACCAATGATATGCCATTTCTTTGCTGGCTTCAGCTGCCCAGGTGACTCATTGACATGTGAGAATTTGCCATAATGGAGCAGTTCTATAGCACAGACATTGTAGGCATTTTCATTAAGCACAGAGTTCAATGTTAATAAGATAAAAATAACAGGAAATACATCTTAAGCCAAAAAGGCAAATTGCCCTGCAGTTATGAAGATTCCAGCAATTGTTTCTTCTCTCTTTTTTCTCTAAAAAACTGACCTAAAGTATCCAGAACACCTCAAAATCTGTTGACTAGGGTCTACCATGTTTTCTGGAGCTACCTCTGAAAAACAACCACATCCTTTTATGGTCATGATCTTCCTCTACCATTACTGCTACTACATGTAGTGTTCAAAGTTATGACAGCACTGAAGAATTAACTTTATTGCCAATCCTCATATTTACAAGCCATGCAACATTTTCACAATCATATGATCACCATTTGTGTACTTTGCACCTGGCTTGCAACAAGCCAAATCAATGGAGAAGGTAGCAGTAAAATCAATTGCAGTCATGTCTCATTGAATGACTGCAACAATAGTCACATGATAATATCATCATGGTCTGATGATGTTTAGTTTAGTGATCTCAGTGTTTAATGACATAATTGCTAGTTTCAACAGTGGTCACTAAGCCCAGTTTCCCCTCCTTATAGCAACAGCAATAGCACTTAGACTTATATACCACTTCACAGGGCTTTATAGCCTTTTCTAAGTGGTTTACAGAGTCAGCATATTGTCCCCAACCATGTGGGTCCTCATTTTACTGACCTTGGAAGGATGAAAGGCTGAGTCAACCTTGAGCTGGTGAGATCCAAACTGCCACACTGCTGGCAGCTGGTGATTAACCATTGTGCCAGCACGGCTCTTTTTGTTTGTACTCTGCACATTATATTATCAAGCTGAAATACAGAAACAGGCATGTACTAATACAACTTTTTTGAATGAACATTTATGATGACACCAAAATTACACCAGTCAGTTGCATTACAGAACTGTTTCAGGTGAGTGAAACCTGCTGGTACAGCTTTTGTGGCTCACAGAGTCTGAATAGATGGAGGAAAACATTTCACTATGGGGTGAAGGTGGGAGAATGTCTAAAGAGGCAAGCTAACTATCTTAAGCCTTGCAAAAACTGAAAGTACACCTGAAAAAGAAAAAGGAAACACTCACCCCCAAATGCAACTTGAATTTTTACACTGGAGCTCTTGACAAGTTAGGTCACACAGAGCCCAAATTGGCTCACAAGCTAATAACCTGGATAGCTTGCATCATATGTATGCAGCAAGCAAAGGGATTAAGACTGAGATCCTTCAAGTAATAAAAGAGACATCAATCACTACAGCTAAAACTTAAGCAACCAAGTCAAATATGTACCTTACAAATCAGCCAACGGTCAGTTCAGCTATTATATAGATAGTCCTCAACTTACAGCCATAATTTGGATCAGAATCTTGGTCAATGAAAAAAGCAGTTGTTCAGTGAGACGTCTTATGACTGCTTCACTCAACTACCACAATCCAAACATTCCTGGTTGGGGTCATTAAGCAGTCTTACAGGTTATTAAGCAGATGGAGTGCCAGGTAAGGAGCAATGGGTACCTCAAGGGTAGGGGATCCTGGGAGGTTTTGCTGAGGAGAATTTTCAGCCCCTCAGTGGAGAGGTCATCATGGATGGCCTCAATGGGCTGTCCCACCTGCCTCAAGTATCCTATCTTTACCTTACTGCACTGCTCTTCTGCTTGGATTTTGGCTCTCTCTTGTCTCTGGAAGTTGGTTTCAAGAGAGTTGCCTCTTCCATTCATTAACTGGGCAAAGAAGGCTACTCTTTAGGATTTGGACTCTGTTTCTACACCCCACTGGAGGAATTCAGCTCATCTCTGTGCAGGGGATAGAGTTCTTCCAGCAGCATTCAGAAACAGAACTTAAATCTTCTAATTTTGAGATAAGTTCCAGCACCTCATTTAAGTAATTCAGTCCCATTGGCAGGCATCTCTTTCAGCCAGCTCCCAGAGATCAAACGGAGTCCTTTTGGCAGGTGATGGCAGCTTACAACCTTCTCTGACAGCTTTTCCATTGGCTTGTTGGGGAAGCTGGCAAAGAAGATTCCAAATAATGATTACCTGAATGCAGGTGCTTGGCAACCAGTTGTAAGTGCAAACAGTACAAACATCCAGATTCTGGTCACATGTCCACTGGAGTGGTGGTTCAACATTTTGCGATTAGAAGTGCTTTATGAACATCTTTTCTGAGGCTATCAAAATTTCAGACCATTGTTAAAGAGTTGTAACTTGAAAACTATCTGTGAGTCCAGACATACTTTGCTGGGGTTATATTTGTATTCCATTGATACAGGAAAAGTACAGCAATGTAAAATGAAATGCAGCAAAAAAAGAGTGCATGTTGCAACCAGGTCTTTCTATTTCTGTCTAGATCATTCACAACCTGCTGATGACTATGATGCCCATGTCACTCATTCAACTGTTAAAGCTGAGGAGGGCAATCTGCAACCTTACAATCTGATGCAGCTCAAAGCCTAATTTAATGCAGCCTCTGATCTGATTCCAACTTAAACTTCTGGCAAAAGCAATCTGTTCTTTCCTTGCTGACTGCTGTGTGAGGAGAAAGAGAGAAAAGAAAAGGGTCTCACAGAAAGAAGAGCGTGATGAGGACAATGACATTTCCCCTTCAAGGTTTAAGCATGCCCCAAATGTAGATCCAAATGTAGAATGCTAATTTTATGCTGTGCCTCTCCTACGTAGCAATACACTATTGTTCAAGAAGATAGTAGTGGGGAACATATTGTTCTTGCATCAGAACAGGTTCTTCATAGAGAATATAACTTGTTTACAAATGTATTCATATCATGATATTAAGGTATGGTTCATGTTCATCTTCCGTATACTATTTTTTGCAACCTGTAAACAAACCCAAGTCACTATCCTTTCTCCCTCCTGATTTTGAAAAAGAGAAGAAAGAAAGTTGTACATAAATTCTCATCTGTAGTCTGCTTAAAGTTTATGTAATTTTGATGATATATAAATGCCTTCTGCAATAATGCTAATATCCCCTTTCCCCCTTCTTGCTTCCTTCTTAAAGACATTTTACATAAAATGTCTTTAAGAAGGAAACAATGGGGAAAGGGGATATTAGCATTATTGCAACCTTATTATGTTTGCACTATCAAATCTGCCACAAATGTTTAAGGTTGTGAATCTTAGTAAGGAATGTTGGAGGAAGTGGAATATATTGCTGCTTTTAAGCATTTCCCTGAACACTTTCCATATAGTTCAGTTTTATGAATATTTTTTTTTAAAAATCACGTGGGCAAAAAGTCTTTTAAATCAGTATTTAATCTCCAGATTTCAGTAAAAATTTAAGTATTAATGTCTTAGCTTTTTAAAAAATAACTGTAGGAGATATAGTTTAGTAAAGTCTGAAATAATATTACTAATACAATTATTAATTAATTTTACTAAATAATTTTGGTCGATGGGTTAGAAACCAGGAGACTGTGAGTTTTAATCCTAATTTAGGTATGAAAGTTAGCTGGGTGACTTCATGCCAGCCACTCTCTCTCAGCTCAACTGGTCATATTGTTTCAGCAAAAATAGGAGAAAGAGTATTCGGTATGGCCTTAAGTTACTTATAAAAAGAAAGAGTATTAGGTAAGGCCTTAAGTTACTTATAAAAATAATAAAGGCAAAATAAAATATTTTTAATAAAATTAATAATATATTTTTTAAAATTAATGGATATGCATCCACATTCTTTTTAACTACCCAGAATAAAAAGTTAAAGCTAACTACCATGTGTTAAGATGAAAACAAATAATTTTTAGTAATGGTAAATAAAGTTGAGTTTTTAAATGTATTAGATTTGGTGGTAAAATTTAAAGCTGTTCCATTTGTTTTGTTCACAAATAAGAATTATGATTTAGAGACCAATCCTTGTAGCAGCTACTCTGATATTACAATGGGGCCTTTTTGGATAAACAATTTCTGAATTACAAAGATGATCTATCTTATTAATAGGTATATGAAGCTCCTGGAATAAGTAATTCATTAGTTTGTGGAACAGTATCATTATTACAATGATGGATGTACATTACATTACCCATTTATACATTACCATACTGTCATGCTGACAATACTGTGAAAGATTTCACCTGGAATCTTGAAGATATAGGCTCCTGATTAAACAAAATTGGCTGAAGCCGAGTCCAAGTAATTGTTGATTCAGGAACATATAAATCCAATATACTCTGTAACTTGCAGCATAGTTTATGTCCGCACCATCTACTATATGAAGATCCAATAAGATGAAATTTCCATGCAAGTTATACAATTAGGAAATATATACATGAGGAACCAAAGACTGCCCTAACCAACTTGCCCTAAGTTGGAGCCTTAGACTTTAACTTCTGTTATTGTAGAAGAAATGGCAGCACCTGAGAGAAGAGTGAAAAGGGGGATCAGCCTAGAATCCCTAAACAGTTACAAGTAAAACCGAGTGCCATTGACTCTTATCTAACTCTAAGCAGGTGCTGAATATTACTTGAGAGGATTCCTATAGATGGGCTTTTAGCAATGAATCAGCTTAATTAAACCTTCACATGTACACCTGGCCTTTTATGCCTCACAGTCATTTTGATCACTGATCATGTTTAATGAGGAATGATAAGAATTAGTTTCCACATCTTTGAATGTTCAGTCATGCTATTATTGTCCTATATTTTACTGTAAGAAAATCCATTATCTCTCTGTTTAGAGCTTAGGAAAATCAAGCAGATATCTATTTTCCCATGAGTTATTCAATTCACTCTCTCTTTTCTTCCATTTTTCCTTCCAGAATCGGCAGTATTTATGAAGATCTGTAGCTGGCCTGCACATGTGTTTTTCTTCCCTTGTGTTACCAAATACAATGGGAATACAAAAACAGTGTGCATTACAAGATATCAGAGGAACCAAGGTAGGCAGGAATGAACCAAGGAGAGAAAATGACATTGCTAACACAAAAGCCAATTCACTAAAATCTAATTGCTTAAATCCATGGAATCATACCACATGTTTCAATATGTGGCACTTCTGGTTTCTCTGTTTATTCCAATTAAGATAAAAGATAGAAAAGGAAGATAAAACATGGCCTGCTCACTTCAGAAAGAGGTCATCTGGAGACTCTAAAAATGGCTCATTAACCATCTGCACTGCATATTAAAACATCCCTCTAGACCCTTCTGGACAAAGCCCAGCTTCAAGAAAGCAGCTCAAGTTATTTTGCACATATCTGAATGCATCTATTAGTACAATATGTGCAGGACAGTCTGTTTACACACTTTGATTTGTTACACATTTTCTGTCCTCTCTCTTCCTCTTTTATTAATTTACAAAAATGGCTGTTTAGATATAATCTTAAAAGAAAGCTAGGGAACAATATGAGGCTCCACTCATTGTTCTCTTATTGTTCTCTAGGTTAGTTAATTGTTATTGTTCTCAAGGTTAGTTATTTTTTTGTTGTCCATCAAGTTTAATTTAAATAATCCCTAATGTTAATTCCAGTACTGTTTATTTTAAAATTATGTTGTCATATTTTAAATTTTTGTATCTCTTAATATATTACTTTTACATTTTAATATATTGTAGAAGTCATTAATTAAAATATCTGTAAAAATCATTAAGATTCCTTTTTGCCTAATAACTTAAATGGCAAGATTGTTCCAAATTACTGATGAGCATGTTAACATTAAAATTAATGGACCTCAAAAATAAAACAAATATACATCCATATAAGTGATGGATGAACCAATGAACATATAATTTCTTCATGATCATAATATGCATGATAACACAAAAATGATTTTTTATGGAACTATATTACTGTATACATTTTATTTTTTAATGGATTGTTAAAAGTAAAATGTTGTACATGTACCATATATTGAGAAGTGGAACATATTCCCAAAATTGTCTGCATCTCTTAAAACTTTTGAATAAATGTTAAATAGAAATGGAAACAAAAGATCACATCTGAAAACAGTGACTGAGTAAGCAACGTAGTTGCTTTCACTAACACTGGTATTCAAAACTATAAAAAAGGTGATCCTTAATATTCCATTTAAGAAATAGGTTAAAACCCTGTGAATAGGACAATCATGAAAACCTTCTGACAAAGTAAAAGAAAAAAAGGTAGATATTATAAATAAAGCCATTGAGACTTTTTAAACTGTTCCTCATTGTCACTATTTTCATGTAAAAATTCACATTAAGTTTTGAAGAAGCTGAGATCGATATGTTGACAAGAACGAGTCACTATAATTCTCACCTTGAAAGTGTTGATCAAAATTGTTGATTTTAACACTGAATTTCACTGACAAATAAACAACTGTAGTCTTTGAGAATTTTACCACTACCCTGTGTCATGTTCCTTGGGTGTTAATGAATGAAAAAGTTGCTCTTTCCTTCCTTATCAGTCCATTTTCCATGATATTCTTACAAAAATTGCATACCTTTTAACAATTTCACATCATTCTTTCTTAGGTTGAAATTAACATCCATCAATTCAAAGGCCCCTGAGTCAAACCACAGCATTTCATTAAGAGAACTGAGTACTGACTTGGATTTTGCTTACGCTATGAAAAATCAAGACTGAAATATGTTAACAGGGTGAACTAAAGAAAAGTCTATCAAAATGAGAGCTATGAAAAACTTCAAAAGGATGCTTTGATTAAATGAAGATTTGAATGAATCATCCCAAACCAAGTCAAACTGCATATCAAAGCAGAACCACTTTAATGCTACAAATTAAATAAGGGAACTGTGAAGTGCTTTGCAGACTCAATGCACATTTTCTGCTGCTTCTGAGTTTGTTACAGACAATATATAATCCATAACTTCACAAAGAATAGGGAGGATGGACATCTAGTGATGTTGTAGGCTGTCTTACACTGAAAGGAGAAGCTGACTAATGCATTTCACCAACTTAAGATCTTGGGTTATCAAAGCCTATCTTGGGTGCAAAACTATCATTTTTGTGAATTAATTCATTTGTTCAAATTCAAACTTATTTAATGAGGCCAGACACAAGACTGTACCTTTTCTTTTCTTTTGTGCTAATAAAAAGTTTTCCTTCTATACTGATATTTCATCTCTATTTGGAGAACTCTGTATATGGGTTTAAGGCTGATCAATTCAGTGTATACTGTTGGATCAAACTTTCTTTTTAAATTCTGCATAACCAGGACAGGTCAAATTCTCTCTACAATAGCTGAAAGTGTGCCAACTAAGAATTACTGGTGTTAACCAGCCTAAGTGCTCACAGCTTTTAAGAATAGGGAGTGGTAAGGCTTACATTTCCATTTTCTGATGCCAGATTCTTTTTCTGGCCAAATGTTGCCATTTTGCCTTGCCAAGCCTGACATCCATCCAAAGGTTCCTTCCAAAAGGGCTCAAACTTGCTGTGGCAACTTTCTTGGCAAACCAAATGCAGAAAAACTGCTACACCCCACAAGGGTTACTTAATGGACATTCTTCAGAATCAAGCCCAGCTCTTCAAAAAAGAGAGAGCAACCATTTTAAAATGTGTGTGTTTTTTTAATTGAAGTGGAACACTGTGCATTGATTCAGTAAACTTTGTCAGTAAGTTTTTTTTCTTGATATTTTAGAAACAGTTGTGCTATTTTTCCCATCTTTGGCTTTACAAAAATGCAGAGGGAATATGATATCAGCAAAGCTATGAAAATTAGTTGGCTGAAATTTGGGGTGGTTTTGTTTTCCAAACTAGTCATGTCTATCAACCCTATTTTCTTTCCACTCTGACCCTTCCCCACTACACACACAAGAAGCAGCTACAATCATTTTAATCTGTTCTCCATTATTGACTGGATAATTTATTTTACCAAATGTCAGAGTAGCCCAAATGTCCAAGTGGTTCAGATCAGGTTGGCTTGCACTAAACTCTTTATAAAACTGAATCAAAACTGAGATGCAGTGCCCTCATGATATTCAGGATTTTATCTAGTGTTAAAAAAAGTATCTTTTTTACAGAGTATAGTTTAAAGATATTCTTCTTAGGATGAAAGACCCAACACAGTATTCTTTCTTTCTTTCTTTTTTTTAAAAATGTGTATTTTGTCATGACTGGTAGGAAGAGCATAGCCGCATGTCAAATTTGAATTGATCAAGTAGATTTCTGACATTTGTGTCTTAATAGTAATATGTAAGCAGAAATTGATCCTTCATTCTCTTTATAAAAGTAACATACCATCTCAGTTTTCAAAAAGAATCAGAGTAAACTCAACAGCAATTTTGAATGCATTCTCTTATTTTTCTTTTAAATTTATTAAGCATATATCCTGCCCATCTGCACCAGAGGTGCTATTCAGCAGGTTCTGACCAATTCTGGAGAACTGGTAGTGGAAATTTTGAGTAGTTTGGAGAACCGGCATATACCACCTCAGACTGGCCCCACCCCACATTCTCTGCCTCCCAAGTCCCAGCTGATTAGCTGGGTCTTCTTTGATTGCCCTGCACAGAAGAATGGAGCTGGAAAGCAGGTTAGTGGGGAGAGGAGAGAATGGGATTTTGCAGTAACCTTCCCCTGACATGCCCACCAAGCCACTCCATGCCCACCAAGCCATGCCCACAGAACCAGTAGTAAAAAAATTTGAATCCCACCACTGATCTGTACCTCTGCTGAGATGCAAGAAAACTATCAGGGTTCTATGCTAGCAATGCTAATTCAAACACTGCTATTCCGGTGAGAAATTCTAAGGAGCCAACACCAACATGATGTTGAAAATCAAAACAGAAGACAGAAGGAACTTCAGTTAGCTATTTTATAATTACATATCTTGAATGGTTATCAATACAATGTATGTTCCTCTTAGTTGGTGGGATGTGACCAACAGTATGTTGGCTTCCAAGAGAATCTCTAGATTACAAATCTTGGGTGCTATAGAACCTTGGAATAAAGCTGGGCTTTTATTGTGCTTGTAACATGTAGGCCAAAGTGACCACTGCTGTCCTTACTATTGGGAAGGAATATTAAATATGGCAGGATATCAGCTTCAGAAACTAAGAAAGACATGTGAGTTTCCTTTATTATTTCACATCTATAGGCAGAAATCTTGGCAAACTTCCAAATTAAAGCAAATTAAGCCAAATTATTTAAAGATTGGTATAATTAAATATATATGCTGACAAGCTTTAGGCAGTTAATATCTTGATCCCCTTTCTCCTAACTAAACAATTGAAACTTTATCATCTCTTGCTACTCTGGAATGCAGTCCCTCCTTCTTGAGAATCCAGATAACATTCCACTGTGCATGGCTACAAATTAGGGTGGCCACCTAACCTATGTTTTATCTTCTTATCAAATTACATTGTGCAAAAACATTGATTGATGGATAGTTAAGGTCAATGATAAGAGCGTTATCTGGTGATGACTATTCCATGCAGAAAATTGAATTTAAAATATAAAAAGGGTAAATGGTTAAAAAAAAAAGAGCTAACAAATGAAAGACAGAAAATAGATATCCTTTATGTCTGAAAAACTGAAGAAGAGAAATGGTGTGATTCTTGCTGAAGGAACAGAATATGATCTTATCTTTCAAAGTGAAATAAATGAAGAGAAATGAAGGTGCAGAAATGAATGAATGAACAAAAGAACTATAATATATGTCCTCTGGGTTTTTTTTATTGAGTTTTGTGTTTTGTAATTTTAACTTAGTTCTGAATAAAATAAAATATTTAAAAAATATCTGCAAATTATGACTTGATTCTATCTGAGATAGAATAAGGAGCATGAATCTGAAGAAAAGAGATCTGAGAAGGAAAATCAAGTTAACAATTGCAAGTTATAAATAAATAGATAAAATAAGGAAATAAGTGAGTAAGCAAGTAAATAAATAAATAACCTATAAATCACATCCATAATGTTATGCACCTTACAATACTTACTAAACATTACCTTATTTTTATTACAATCAAATAACAGCAACACCAATGGGAATAAAAGAAGAAGGGTAGAATTAATAAAATAGGCCCCACCCCCCAAAATATATCATTATTGTTCTAATTGCTGCCACTCTAAATGTAGTTGCTATGTTGTTGCTAACATGGCTGCAGTCTGAGAAAAGAAAATTGGCAGAGTAGACTACTCTCATTCCTGGGAGGCATTGCAGCCAAGATAATATATAATCTTTGTTCAGATCCTTATTAAAATTGCTGTGAAACTACGCATGTTGGACAATTTCTGTGTCCCCAGAGACAGATGGGCAGGCAGGCGGGTTCTGCTAGTGGGATTTTGATAAATATGGCCTGTGATAATGGCAATGATAGTACATTGTATCAGGCCCTGGATAATTTCTTCTTCATTCTGGGAAAGATTAGTGTGAGTAACTTACAGGCTGCCAAATATTTTTAGCTCTCAGGGTTTTGCTATCCTAGGAAGGGAGTTAGTAAGTATCTGGCAAATCTAGACAGCCTCTGTTTCTGATTCACCCACATGATGATGGACAGTCATTTGTCAGAATTAATAGTATCAGACCTTTTGGGGACAAAGTAATCTTTAGCCAGTACATCATGACTAGCCTCCATAACCTTTACTCTATTCTGCGCGTACTTGTTTCAAACCTGAGCAAACTTAGGAACATTCCTTAGATCTGAAAACAGTGGTGGTATTCAATTTTTTTTACTACCGGTTCTGTGGGCATGGCTTGGTGGTTGTGACAGGGGAAGGATACTGTAAAATCTCCAGTCAGAAGTGATATTTGCCGGTTCTCCAAACTACTCAAAATTTGCGCTACCAGTTTTCCAGAACTGGTCAGAACCTGCTGAATACAACCTCTGTCTGAAAATATGTATCTTTCAACATTTTTGTATGACTTTTCCCTTCTTATAATATCTTATCTGGGTTTCGTGAGTAAGAGTTTTAACCTCAAGTAATCTTAAGGCTGGTTTATTAAATATTAGAAATTCTAAGGGGGAAAAGTCATTTGTTATAAAGTCATTTGATAGTCTATTTCTCTGTTGTAAGGAATGATTGTTAAAAGAAACATAATTGAGTATGCTTTGTTATATCTAAATGCAGGTGGGGGGGGAGTTGATTACATTGGGAATGAGGTATTTAAGAAGTGTGTGAAGTAAAACAAGAAGAGCTCATTTAAAGAAAGATTGAATCAATATATTTTAATGGAAGACAAAGTTGAGAGATAAGGATAGATTATAATAGTGAAATCAACATAAGCAGCTTGAATAACTTTGTCTCCTCTTCCAATTACAAATTAAAGTCTGCTTACATAGATGATTTCACAGCAATTTATGCTACCTATGAGGGAATTCTGTGCTGCTTGCTTGAAGTGATAAGCCACAAAATGTACCTAACTGGCACTTTCTGGGTGTAAGTGGAAAATTATGGGAATTGCACAAAAGAAGCTTTCAGATGTGCAGTAAGTGTAATGGGCACTGAAGCATAATATGTACTAGTTATCCATTCTGAGTTATGCATTTTTTTAAATTAAAAAAAAAAAGGATTTCTGCAGCAGGAATTTTTGATAAGATTACTTCTGAAACTATGACCGTCACAGGGTGACAGATATGCTATTTAGACATTGGGTTGGTGATGGCACATAGGTTTTAAAATTGTTATTACTTATTTATTTATTTAGACATTAGGTTTGCAATAACACAAGACATAACAAATTATTATGGTTGGCTGCCTAGCCAGCCAGATGCTTAGACTGGATATGGAATTGTATCCACTTACTGAGTTCTTCCCAAGGACCTCAGACAGGTGTAAATTATTGATATTATATTTTGCTGATTTATATGATTCATTTCTGCTGATTTAAATGCTAATAATTTAATTGGCTAGCATTGCATGCATTTATGTGGAGAACTAGTACTTGTTTAGTACAAAAGAGCGTATATATTAATAGCTTTTCTCCAAACACATTTCCGAACATAAGCACTTCTCCTCACTAACATTTAATTAAGCACCAATAGTTACTGGAGCATCTGATTCTGATATTTCCCTTCAGGAAGGTAAGTCTCCATATATATATATATATATATACAGTATATTGAAATGAGGGGGAAAAATCTCTCTTGGGATTTTAAAGAAAAAGTTCAGGATGAGAGACCAGCAATCACACATCCAGATCTATTACCTCCATTTCTAACTGTCCTTTCTTGAAAGGTGATAGGAAACTACAGCAATTTTTCAGCTGAATTAAATTACATTCTTTTGCAAACCTTTCCTTTAAGATCAGGAGCGGCAGGAATAATGATGGAACACACCTTCCATTTCATAAATAACACCTTTAAAAAACTAACCATTTATTTTCTTCAGATAGGATCCCTGAAATAAGATGATTTGGATTACAAAGATATGGTTGTTAGATCTGGGAGAGTGGGCGCAAAGAACGGAGACAAGGCATCGAATAGTGACTCCAATTCTTTATTAGTGACTTCAAGACAGAGGAAAATACTAGGGCAGCAGCAGCTCCTTTTATAGAGCTGGCTGCTGTAACAACACCCAATGATTTAAGTTTGCCGCGCTGGGAATGTCCAATCAGCGGCGACCCTCTAACAGCCAATCAGATCAGCCAACAACAACCAATCACGATCTGCTATCAGCGGGCCAATCAGAAGTGCAGGTTTACAAGCCTGTTGTGGAAAGAAAACTATTAGAATTGCAAGCTAATGACTTTGGAACACCCCTCCCCCCTAGGTTCCATCTCAAGGGTGGGGTGATATATTCTCGCAGGTAGGCAGGTCGTCTCACCTGTCTACCTGATCTACGTTGCTCCACCAGTCTTTGCCCGCACTCTGGTTCCAGTGGGCTGTTTGTTGAACTCAGCGGTAATGGTGATCTGAATTCTCCGTTGGGTGACTCGGGGTTGTCATCTCTACTCCTGTCAAGGCTGTCATCTGGATTCTCTGGGTTTGCTAATGCCGCCGTGATGCTTCGTGGTGAGATGACCATCTGGCCCGGCTCTTCTTCGGAAGGTGAATATTCCAGGTTTGGTTGTGCTGATTGCTAGGTTTCGAGTACTGGGTCAGGTACTAATTCGTTTTCGGCCCCCTCGATTTCCCTCCCCCCCCCCCGGTTTGGAGTTCAGGGCTTGTGAAGGGGATAGGTGCCAGCCTGGAGCGTAGCTGGTCGATGTGGCACTTCCACAGTCTCCCATCAGCAGTTTGTGAATGGTAGGAACAGGGACCCATAAGTTGAGTTATGGTAGCGGGGACCCACAATGGGTCACCGGTAAAGTTTTTTGCAAAAACCGGGTCGCCTACCTTGAACGTGCGATACTTGCTGCTGGACCCCAGGGGCTTTTCCGGCGTGTAGGCAGGGTGTAGTCAGTCAAGATGTGATCGAAGTTTCCTGCACATCAGGAGTTTGGCTGGGATTTTGTTTGTGGTGCTGTTTGGAGTAATATGTTGGAGGAGAAGCATCCTGGTCACCTTGTCATGGATGTTCCCTTGTTTCATCTTGTGTAAGGTTTTCTTTATGAACTGGACCATTCGTTCAGCCCTATCGTTGGCTGCAGGGTGAGCCGGCGATGCTAAGGCATGGCGTATCCCCCGGTCTGCTAGGTACTGTTCAAATGCCAAGGTGGTGAATTGTGGGCCATTGTCTGAAACCAAGACATCTGGCAAGCCGTGTGTAGCAAATAGTCTGTTTAGTTTTTTAACGACTACCTCTGTGATGGTGCTCTTCATTTTGTGGACCCAAGCCAGTTGGAATAGGCATCCACTGTTACGAGAAATGTATGCCCCTTGGTGGGTCCCACAAAATCGATGTGGATACGGGACCAGGGACCTCAGGGTGCTTCCCATTCAGTTGGTGGTGCTTTTGGTGGAGCTGAGTGTGTTTCCTGGCACTTGTTGCAGGTGGCGACCCAGGTTTCTATTTGCTTATCTATACCTGGCCACCAAGCGTAGCTCCTTGCTAGTGCCTTCATTCGCACAATGCCCAGATGTCCATCATGCAATAGTTTTAGGACCTTATGCTGCAGTCTTCCTGGGATGATGACTCTGTCTCCCCATAAAACACATCCTTTTTGGGAGAAAAGTTCTGTCTGCCTGTGTTTGAAAGGCTTGAAGGTGTCGTTGAGTTCATTGTCAGGCCAACTTGTTTTCACCAAGCTGAGGACTCGTGCCAAACAAGGGTCCTTCCTTGTTTCGGATGCGATGTCTTGTGCAGTCAGTGGTGGTGAAGGAAGTGTCTCGATTTGTAGTGTAGCTAGGGTTGGAGCTGGGTCATCTAGGACTTCTGGTAGCAGAGAATGGCTCAGGGCGTCAGCGTGGGGAATGGCTTTTCCTGGTCAGTGTCGCAGTTGGTAATCGTATGCGGCTAGAAACTCTGACCAGCGTGTCATTCTTGGCGATAAGATGTGGGGAGTTGGTTTATCCCCCGCCAAGATGCCAAGTAATGGTTTGTGATCAGTGATTATAGAAAAGGATCTTCCATATACATACTCATGGAATCGTTTGATCGCAGACACAATAGCGAGAGCCTCTTTATCTAGTTGGCTACAGTTTCTCTCAGTTTTAGATAAAGTTCCAGAAAAAAATGCAATGGTCGCCTCAGTACCGTTTGGCAGGACGTGGCTCAGGATGGCTCCTACTCCAAATGGTGAGGCGTCACAGGTGACAGTTAAGGGTAAAGTCTCGTTCTATTGTATCAATACAGCATCTGATGTTAAAAGGTCTTTTACTTGCTGAAAAGCTCGCTCTTCTCGATGTCCCCAGACCCAGGAAGCTTTCTTGTCGAGGAGCCTATGCAGGGGTTCAGCAACAGTCGCCTTCTGGGGTAGGAAGATGTTATAAAAGTTAATGAGTCCCAGGAAGGCTTGGAGATCTGTTTTGTTCCTAGGTCTCGGGGCATTTTTTATTGCAGCCAATTTTTTCTCAGTAGGGTGAATTCCCTGTTTGTCAAGAAGGTAACCAAGGAATTCAACCCTCTCAGTACATAGTTGGCACTTGTCCTTCTTGACCTTCAGGCTAGTGTCTTTAAATTTTTGGAGGACCATTCTTAGTCGCTTTTCTAGTAGACTTCTAGTGGGGGCAGCTATCAAGACATCATGAAAATATGGCATGACCCCTTTTATGCCTTGTAGCAATCTCTCCATCAGACTTTGGAAGATGCCAGGTGCTACGCTCACTCCGAACTGGAGTCTATTACATTTGAATGCACCTCTGTGTGTGACTATAGTTTGGGTTTCTGCAGTCTCTGCATCTATGGGCAGCTGGTGGTATGCCTGGGCTATGTCCAATTTTGCGAATATTTTTCCGCCCCCAAGGGAGTGAAGGAGATGTTGGACCACAGGCATGGGGTAAGTGCTCTGCTGAAGTGTGTGGTTTAGGTTGGCCTTGTAATCCCCACAAATTCTCAAAGATCCATCAGGTTTTACGGGGGTTACAATTGGGGTCTCCCATCAGGCGTGGTCAATCAGTTCCAACATGCCCTGGGCTATTAATTTGTCCAATTGTTCATCAATCTTTGGTTTGAGTGCAAAGGGCACTCGATAAGGCTTAAGACGAATGGGCGCAATATCAGGGCGGAGATTAAACGATATGGGGGATCCCTTGTACTTGCCTAGCTTCTCTGTGAAAACTTCCTGGAATTCCTGGACAAGGGCCGCTTTCCAGTCATCGCCTTCGGTCTGGTTGATGCCCGCCAGTTTGATTTCTAGTGGCGCGGACCACTGCAAGCCTAGTATGCTGGGTCGATCTTTATCGACGACGGTAAGAGGTACGGTTGTGGTGTGGTCTTTGAAGGAGACTTGGACGTGGCTGGAACCGGCGACTGGGATCCTATTTCCTTGGTAGTCCTTTAATATAATTCTCTGAGGTCCTGGCGACGGATGTCAGGGATCAGCTGTTTGAGGGTTTTCCAGGAAACCATTGATAGGGAAGACGACTTCCATAACGCATGGTCACTTCTCAATAATGACCTTTACTCGGATTTTTCTTGCATCAAGGGATGAAGCATGGCCAACGGTGATGGTTTGGTGCACCTCTTCTCGTCTGGTAGAAGTGGCTGGTGCTCGATTTCTGTAGTAGTGGTTCCATTGGTTGCTTGGGCGGTCCCGATTTCTGCCTGTTTTCTGCTGGAAATTATTTTCTCTTCGGTTTGGGCTGGACCCTTGCTTGCTTTTACAGACCTTTGCAATGTGGCCCCGCTTTCCACAGGAACGGCAGAGGGCCTCTAGGAATTTGCAGTCTGATTGCAGGTGGTTTCCCCCACATCCAGCACACTGATATGATGGCTTATGATTCTGTTGATCTCGCTGATCGCGTTCTGACCTGAGTCTGTTGACCTCCTCTTCCTCGCTTTCTGAGGAGGATTCGAGGTCTTCATGGTGGGTGGTCATTGTGTGCCTCTCGGGAAGGGGCGTAGTATCACTGGCGAGTTGGCGGTGTGGTCTGTTTGCTCGGCACATTCGAGCTGACAACTTCCTGGTTGCTTCTGCTGCAGTAGCATCGGCAATGACATCTGCGAGGCCGATGTCCCCCTTTGCCATAATCTTGCTCTGGGTTGTGGGGTCTCTTAGACCCAGAACAATTCGATCTCTCATGGCTTCTTCGAGATTTGCGAAGCCACAGAATCCCTCCAGGTTTCTGAGGTCCGCGATGAAGTCTCCAACACTTTCGCTTTCCTGTTGGTCCCTCTGGTAAAACTTGTGTCTCCTGATAAGTGTTGGCACCGCTGGGGCATAATGGGCCTGGAGGATTGGGGCGAAGTTGTCCCAGTCCATCGTCTTGACTTCAGCTGGTTTTGCAAGTGCCTTTGCCATTTTAAAAACGGTGGGCCCGCAATGGGTCAGGAATACAGCTCGTTTCTTGCCAGGCGTAGCATCCTTCAGGTTGTTGGTTTCCAGGAACATCTGAAACTTGTCCATATACAAGTCCCAGTCTTCGTTAGCCAGATGAAATGGAGCGGGTGGTATGGCGCTGCTGGTCATTCTGCCGCTATTGGTGCGCCCTCAACCACGTGCTCTGTTAGCATTCAATGAGTGTTCAGTCAGCTCTATCGTCTCCGCATCCCACCCTCATCGCCAGTGTTAGATCTGGGAGAGTGGGCACAAAGAACGGAGACAAGGCATCGAATAGTGACTCCAACTCTTTATTAGTGACTTCAGAACAGAGCAAAATACTAGGGCAGCAGCAGCTCCTTTTATAGAGCTGGCTGCTGTCACAACACCCAATGATTTGAGTTTGCCGCGCTGGGAGCATCCAATCAGCGACGACCCACTAACAGCCAATCAGATCAGCCAACAATGACCAATCACGATCCGCTATCAGCGGGCCAATCAGAAGTGCAAGTTTACGAGCCTGTCGTGGAAGGAAAACTATTAGAATTGCAAGCTAACGAGTTTGCTTAGTTCGGAACAATGGTGGTTTAACTTTTTGAACAAAAGCAAAAATACATACATTGTGAACATTTAGCAGCATGTAATATTTAGATAATGATGTCTCTGAATATTTATAATACTACAAATATTCTCTCTGCACTAGATTCCAGTTTAATTATTGCTAATATAGAATTAATTCAGACAATTACCAAAACTGTATCTACCTTTCATGATGTACGGATTGGCCCTTGTTCTAAAAATATATTTATACAATACCACACTACAAAAAAATGGAGTCAAAGAGATCATATTTATCACTGTGATTTCAAATATGACTTATAGCACATGCAAATATAATATTTTAAATTCTGTTTTATAGTTCTCCCCAATGAAAAAATAAATAATTTGATACAAATCGTATACAGCAGAGTAGAGTATATAGGAACTTATATAGGAACTTATATAGGAACTTATAAATATATTCACAGGTAGTCCTTAATATGTATGCACAGATTAATCCTGGATATTTTCAAGCATCTTTTGAAGTTATTGATTACTCTACAGGAAAGAGAGAACAATATCTAAGCAGGAAATAATATTTGCTAAGGATGTTTATGTAATGGGTACCAAAAGTCTTTTTCATTTCAAACAACTGCTTCCAAGGAACTTCTGCATGTTTAATACTGTATCTTAAATATCATTCCAAAATTCCAGGATAGTGATCCTATATTATACAGTCTCTTAGACATATTTGCGAATACAGCTACTATATAAGGATATTGACTATCTTATGGGTTTGCTGTTTTATATTATGGTACATATTTACTTTACCATGATATGGACTAATGTAATCATCAAACTAGATTTGTATATTTGTAATACACCTAATAAAGTTCAAATCCAGAAAGGTTGTTTAAACAGGCAAAGGCACAAATATAGCCTTTGTTACATTAAATTACTACATCTTTTCTTGAAATCACTTGACTTAAACTAGGTCTCATGTAAATTTGCTGGGGAAGTAATTAATCAATTAATCATTACTTATTATAGCCAGATTTTATATTGAATAAAATATAGGCCAAAAATATCTATGAACTTTGAAGATTGTTTTACTTCTACATCCAAGACATTGAAGCCGGGGCACATTCTTATAGGCATTCTCCTATCTTACCTACTTTTTCAGATAATTTAAAACATTTTTATTTATTTATTTTTATTTATTTATTTATTTTTGTCAATTGCTTACAAGATAATAGGTATAAGTAAAAACATAGTTATGAATACATGGATGCATATAAGAATTTTTTTTAAAAAAAATAAAAGAAACAATAGGACAGGGACAGTAGGCACGTTGGTACGCTTATGCACGCCCCCTACAGATCTCTTAGGAAAGGGGTGAGGTCAATAGTAGACAGTTTAAGGTTCAAGTTTTTGGGGTTTGGGGAAGAAATCACAGAGTCAGGTAGAGTATTCCAGAAATTGACCACTCTGTTGCTGAAGTCGTATTTCCTGCAATCAAGTTTGGTGTGATTAACCTTGAGTTTGTATCTATTGTGTGCTCTTGTGTTGTTATGGTTGAAGCTGAAGTACTCATTGACAGGTAGGACATTGCAATGTATGATTTTATATACCATACTTAGATCGGACCGAAGGTGGCGTAGTTCTAAGTTTTCTAGGTCTAGAATTTCGAGTCTAGTGGCATAAGGTATTCTGCAAGGAGCAGAGGAGTGGAGAACTCTTCTTGTGAAATATTTCTGGACTTTCTCAACTGTGTTAATATCAGATATGTAATGTGGGTTCCAGACTGATGAGCTGTATCCAAGTTGATCTAGCAAATGTTTTGTATGCTCTAGTTATTAGTGTAATATTACCAGAGAAAAAGCTACCTAAGTTTAGGTTAACAACTCTTTACGCCTTTTTGGCTATGTAGTTACAATGGGCTCTAGCATTTAGGTCATTAGAGATTAGTACTCCAAGTTCCTTGACAGAGTTTGGATCATTTTTTCCTAATAACTAGTTCATTTTTAATTAAAAAAATAACATTTTTCCTAATAACTAGTTCATGTATTGCTTTATATATCATTTTTTACATCAGGCTTGTTGGTGAGAATTACTTTCTTTTCAAAGAAAGAGGTGCTATTGGAAGGTGGCAATATTTGCATTTTAGAGAAAAGGGTGGGATGTATCATTGGAAAGATGGAACATTGAATCTGTTAATGGAATTATGATTCAAAATTCAAATCCTAAAGGAACTATAATGTCTTCAATATGCCATGCAATGACATCATTAATTAATTTGCTCCCAGAAGAACATTTATATATCAACCTGCACTACTCCTATTTGCCAAGCTCTGGTGCTTTTTGTTTTTAACAAAACAAAGTGCACTCAAGGATAATTTAATTCCATTTCATTCAGTGAAGCACATTGGATTAATAGAAGAAAGAGTACATGATACCTACCTTGCCTACATATTGATAATCAGATCCGGTGTATTCCTCCAACAAGAAAAACTGGTTCCACATCCAGCCTCGTTTCTGACGGTGCAGAACTTTCCCCTCATTTCCTATTCCATGAGTTCTGAAAGTTGGCTGTTGATGTTCTATAGTCCTAGTAAACACCATTGCTGCCAAGCAGGGGTGTAGCAGGCATATCCAGAACAGCACCAGCAGAAAGATTTGCTGTATTATCATAGTTCTTGGCTTCACACGTGCCTTTGACTGCAAGTTCAATATTACACTTCTTCTTACAATAAGCTTTTTGGGCGCCCTTGGCACACTTCATAAAAAACAGCCCATCTGTAGTCAGTACATATCCAAAACCTTAAAGCAAACAGAAAAAAATATATAGATTCAGATACACTCCTTTACTGTACATTAGTTTTCAGATTATATCTGGCACTATAGCTGCAAATATTATATAAAATTTGTTATTTTCCCCAAACACATTTTAAAATAAAAATAGAAAAGTTATTTGGTAACTATCATCTAATTCAACTTTTGTAAAACCTTAATGTAGTATGAAGAGGATGCAGTGGCTCAGTGGCTAAGACACTGAGCTTGTCAATCAGAAAAGTTGGCAGGTTGGCAGGTCAAATCCCTACCACCACATAACAGAATGAGCTCCCATTAATTGTCCCAGGTTCTGCCAACCTCGCAATTTGAAAACATGTAAAAATGAAAGTAGAAAAATAGGGACCACTTTGGTGGGAAGGTAACAGCCTTTGGCATTTAGTCATGCCATCCGCATGACCATGGAGACATCTTCATACAGCACTGGCTCTTCAGCTTTGCAACGGAAATGAGCACCACACCTTAGAGTCAGAAATGATGAGCACATATATTTGAGGAGAACCTTTACCTTTACCTAATGTAGTATGAAGTTACTTCCACCACCATGTATTATGTAAATTGATGCTTTTCCCTAGTCTTCTCATTGCAGCTTTTCTGACTTTTTAATAAATTTATTAAACTTTAATAAATGTAATGGAGTATCTATTAGAATGTTTATCATGTAGATTAGGGAAATTGTACCACAGGTACTTAATTATTAACTATAGTAGCTTTTGCTGCTGTTGGTAGTAGTGGTGATGACTTGAAGTCAGTCATTTGTTCAGGCAGTGATTTGTGATTTGCCTCTATCTCCTTCCTAAAGCTGAGACAAGTGACAGAAACAAGGTCACCCAACCAGTTACATGCCGTTGGCGGGTCTATCATTCCCTTTCCTGGTTTCTAACCCCATTACCTTAACTGCTACATTAAATTGGCTTTCACTATAGTCTTTATCTCAAATGTTTTCTGCTTGATTTGACTTGAGAGTCAAGCAATGATTTATAAATTTTGTCACCAAGAAACATTTAAATACTAATGTAGTTTTAGAAGTTACAGAAATCATAGAATATTAGTTTTTCAGAGTATTGTAAAAGGCAAAAAAAAAAAAAAAGATATCATATATATCAGAAGAGAGATATGACCAGAATCAAAAATTTCAAAAATCAGTTCCTAACATTTTCCAAGAAGACAAAGTGAATCATAAAGGAACAAATGGTAAAGAAAAGATTATTTTGGTTTGAATTTGAGACTATGGAAAGAAAAATTGCCATGTCTCGTGACCTCACAACATAGACTGTTGTCTCAATCTAGAAGCAGAGAACCACATTATTCAGAATAGGGATGTCAAACTCAATTTGAGAGCCACATCAGATTGTGTTTGACCTGGAGGGGGAAGAGTGGGTGTGGCCGGATCAATATAACTCATGTTGGGAGCACCTGTGGGGGCAGGGTTGGGGGATCCTTCCTTCCTTCCTTTTCTTTTTTCTTCTCTATTTCTTCTCCTTTCTTCTTCCTTCCCCTCTTTCCTTCTTTTTCCTTCCTTACTCGCTTCCCATCTTTCCTTCTTTTTGTCATTCCTCTTTGCCTTTTTCCTTTCCTGTCCCCCTGGCCCCATTTTTGTCCATGATGGCTTCATGCAGCCCTCTGCCAGCAAAAATGGGTCCTGGAGGGCCACACCCCAGAGTCCATTTTTACTGGCAGAGGGCTGCAGGAGGGTGTCGTGGCTGAGAACTGGGCACAGGGGGGCAAATGTGGCATTCCTGGACTCTGTTTTCGATGGCAGAGGCACCATAGGCCAGTCCTTCACTGTCTTCATGGTAGTCCCATGGGCCAGAACTAAGTACCACACAGGCCAGATCCAGCCCCCGGGCCTTGAATTTCACACCCCTGATTTAGAAGCTGAAAAAGAATCAGCTACAGATGCTTTTGAGTAGGAATTATGTGCGCAGTTATGCTTTACAATATTAATTGTTAACAATGTTAATTGTTATTTAATTTAGTAATTTATTCTCTGATTTACATCATTTCTCAAAAGTATCAACAAAACATTTTCTTGCTCTGTTATGTGAGACAAAAGTTTTGGAGAGGGAAGTTGGGTATCATATTATTAATTTGATAAAATATTAGCATCTTCTGAACCCTGATGGCAAAATGTACAAATGATCTTGTCAGCAAAGAATAATGAGCACATGATTGCAATGTCCTTTCTTATTTCCTGAACTTTTTCAAATTATTAAAAATAAAGCTAAGCAATACCAACTACATGTAAAAAAATGATAGGTTAAAGGATTTGAAAAATATCCATTTGGTATAGGCTGTAACATATAATAATTAATCACTAAAAACCTAATAGTAAATAATAAATCATGTATTACTTTATAAATGATGTGATTTTTATGGGCATTGACTGACTATATTATATTATAATACAGTGCTAGAGGTCACACCTTCAGAATCAATGGCTTTACAGATGTTGGCAACTGGATGTCCTAGCATCTTTCTGCATGCTGTGTAGGAATGATATGAGTATATTTCAGCAATAACTGGAGTGTGCATACACACGCTCTCTGTGTGTGTGTGTGTGTGTGTGCAGATATAGATATTAGTTACAGACAGATGATAGATAGATAGATAGATAGATAGATAGATAGATAGATAGATAGACAGACAGACAGACAGATCGATATAGATATAACTATTTGAATGTTACAAACTCCATTCCAGGATTTCCCACAATCCCGAAATATGAATGTAAACTACCAAAGAAGACAACTCCTTTCTAACAAGAAAGATATGAGAGAAAGAGCTGGATCTGGCACCTTATATAAAAGTATTATCAAACAGAAGAGACCAACCAAACTCAGAGACTTCCCAAAAGTGCCCTCTTTGACATTTTATTAGTTGTTTACTTGATCTAATATTCAAATAACCAAAGTTTTTACTCTTGGGGAGCATTCTATTAATTAATTGACAGATGGATTGATTTATAGCCAGCCAGCTAACTTCGAATACATAGCACAAGACTATATTAATAAACTATCGGTATTAGATATTCCAAAATCAACCATTAAAATATAAGCTAACATAAAAGAGAAATGGAATAACAAAACAAATTAAAAATGACAATAATTGCAATAAACAAACGTATAACAAAGATTACCTCCAATTTTTAGACTAGAGATACCAATACATATTTTCTCTAAATTTAAACAGATACCAATATCTTGAAATTCTATTAATATTAATATCAATAATCATAAAATAGTCTTCTCCTAATTTCAATCTAATATATAATAAATTGTCAAATGAATGGCACGGTGGTCTAGAGGCTTGACTCCCACTCGGAAGGTTGAGAGTGCAATCCCAGACAGTGACAGATGTTTGTCTACCAGGGCGCAAAGAAAAAATATCAGCTGAGAATTCTGTGTAGGCATCAGGAAGGGCATCCAGTCAGTAAATGGTCAGCACCATTCAATTATTCCTGACCCTACCCGAAGCAAGAGATTATAAGGTTGTAAAAAGAATATATATATAAATAAATAGTCAATTGTGAATAACCTTATATTTAAAAGGCTAAATATTTATTTAATCCAATCTAATCCTCAAACCCCAAAGTCAATGTTCTTAAGAATAGAACAGAATAGAACAGAATAGAATACTTTATTGCCCAAGTGTGATTAGACACACAAGGAATTTGTCTTGGTGTAAATACTCTCAGTATAAAGAAAAAGTACATTTGTTAAGAATCAAGAATCATAACGTACAACACTTAATGATAGTCAATCAACAATCAAATCATACTAGGAAACAGTCAATATAGATCGTAAGGATACAAGCAACAAAGTTACTGCCCTACAATCACAAGTGGGAAGGATGGGTGATAAGGAGTGATGAGAAGATTAACAAAATAGTAGTGTACACTTTGTAAATAGTTGAACAGTGTTGAGGGAATTATTTGTTTAGCAGAGTGATGGCTTTTGGGGAAAAACTGTTCTTGTGTCTAGTTGTTCTGGTGTGTAGTGCTCTATAGCATTGTTTTGAGGGAAGGAGTTGAAACAGTTTATGTCCGGAATGTGAGGAGTCTGTAAATATTTTCACAGCCCTCTTTTTGACTCATACAGTATACAGGTCCTCAATTGAAGGCAGGTGGGTAATAATTATTTTTTCTGCAGTCCTAATTATTCTCTGAAGTTTGTGTCTGTCCTTTTGGGTTTCAGAACCAAACCAGACAGTTATAGAGGTGCAGATGATAGACTCAATAATTCCTCTGTAGAACTGTATCAGCAGCTCCTTGGGCAGTTTGAGCTTTCTGAGTTGGCATAGAAAGAACATTCTTTGTTGTGCTTTCTTGATGACGTTTTTGATGTTAGGTGTCCATTTTAGGTCATGTGATATAGTAGAAACTAGAAATTTGAAGGTCTCTACTGTTGATACTGTGTTGTCCAGTATTGTAAGAGGTACAATAGTGGTAGTATGGGAGGATTTCTTCTAAAGTCTACCACCATTTCTACGGTTTTGAGTGTGTTCAGTTCCAGATTGTTCTGGTTACACCACGAGGCAAGTTGTATAACCTCCTGTCTGTATGCAGATTAATTGTTGTCTTGAATGAGATCAATCATTGTTGTGTCATCAGCAAACTTCAGTACTTTAACAAATGGATCATTTGTGATGCAATCATTGGTATATAGGGAGAAGAGAAGTGGAGATAGCACACAGCCTTGAGGGGCCCCGTGCTGATTGTACAGGTATCGGATGTGATTTTGCCTAGCTTCACTTGCTGCTTCCTGTCTGTTAGGAAGCTTATGATCCACTTACAAGTGTGTTCAGGTACTGTTAGTTGGTTTAATTTACTTAGAAGAGTGTCTGGAATGATGGTATTGAATGTTGAACTGAAGTCTACAAAGAGGACCCTTGCGTAGGTATTTGGAGATTCAAGGTGTTGTAGGATGTTATGCAGAGCCATGTTAACAGCATCATCTGTTGATCTATTTGCTCGGTATGCAAACTGCATGGGGTCTAACAGCAGATCCGTGATGATTTTCAGGTGGGACAGCACAAGCCTTTCAAAGATTTTCATAACTACAGATGTTAGAGCAACTGGTCTGTAGTCATTCAGTTCCTTGATGGAGGGCTTCTTTGGCACTGGGATGAAGGTAGAATGTTTGAAGCAGGAAGGAACATAGCACATCTCTAGTGATCTGTTGAAGATTCGAGTGAAGATGGGGGCCAATTGCTCAGCACAGACTTTTAAGCAAGAAGGAGATATCTTGTCTGGCCCTGGTGCTTTTCCTGGCTTCTGTCTGTGTAATAGATCTTGCACTTCTTTTTCTGTGATCACCAGAGCTTGTGAGCCCAATGGATTGAGACCAGTTGTAGCAGGCTTGGCTGTTGTTGGCGTGTTTGAGATGTGGGTTGTGGAGATAGGTGGCTGTAGTTTCTTTTCAAACCTGCAGTAAAACACATTCAGGACAAGTGCCAGTTGTTGATTTCCTTTTACCTGGGAAGGAGGTTTGCTGAAGCCAGTGATGTTTTAAGAGTTTTCCACATGTTTGCTGGTTCATTTGTTGAGAATTGATTCTTTAACTTTTCAGAATAGCTTCTTTTTGCTGCTCTGATCTCTCTTGTTAATATGTTTCTGGCCTGGTTGTATAGCATTCTGTTACCTTTTCTGTAAGCTTCCTCTTTGGAATGACATAGCTGCTTAAGTTTAGCTGTGAACCAAGGTTTATTGTTACTATATATTTTCAGGTTCCGTGTTGGTACACATAAGTCTTCGCAGAAGTTAACATATGATGTTACAGTATCTGTGAGCTCATCTAGGTCTGCAGAGGCATCTTCAAAAACATTCCAATCAGTGCAATCAAGGCAGGCCTGGAGTTTCAGCTTTGTCTCATTCGACCAAGTCTTCACTGATTTAATTGTTGGTTTAATGGTTTTAAGTCTTTGTCTGTAGGCAGGTATAAGGTGAATCATGCAGTGGTAAGAGTGTCCCACAGCTGCTCATGGTAAAGACCTATAAGCATCTTTTACTGTTGTGTAGCAGTGGTCTAAAGTATTTTTGCCTCTGGTGGGACAATTTACATGCTGGAATTATTTTGGGAGCTCTTTCCTTAAATTTGATTGATTAAAATCTCCTAAAATGATGGGAAGGGAATCTGGGTGTTTGGCTTCAGCCTCCATAATTTGATCACCAAGAGTTAGTGATGCCTTGTTTACACAGGCTTGTGGAGGAACATACACAGCTATTAGGAGAAATGAGGAGAACACATGTGGAGAGTAAAATGGCTTGCAGTTGATGTGTAAAGACTCTAAGTTTTCATCACAAAACTTATATATTATAATTATATCCTGAGACCAGCTGTTGTTGATATATAAACATAATTCTCCACCCTTTGTTTTACCTGATGTCTCTTCAATTCTGTCTGATCTAAATTTCTGAAATCCTGGGATATATATGGTGTTGTCCCCATGAATTTGTGGATTCAGCCAGGTTTCAGTTAAAACAAAGAACAGCTGAATTATAAAAATCAGAATCCCATCTATTTAAGAGATGAATTTCATCCATCTTGTTAGCCAGTGAGCGTAAATTAAAAAGATTGAAGGGAGAGGAGTTTTTTTGCCCCTATTCCTTAGTCTGTTTAAAATTCCCGCCCATTTACCTCGTCTTCTCTTCTGGCGTGGTCACTTCTTTGCTTTCTTTGTTGTAATCCATATAGCACCAGGGAATTGGTTAGAATCTCCTCCACATTTACAAAGACAGGTGGGGGTGGGGAATTAGAAAGCTGCTCCTTAAGGAAACATTGCCTAATTCTTAGCAGATGGTCTCATGAGTATGAAATCCGTAGTGAATTGCAGATAATAATAAGGAATAAAGAAACCATTAGAGAGCATTTCACCGAGGCAGCCGTCGTCGGTGCCATCTTGGCAGGGAAAAAAATGTTCAACCTTAACAAATAATGAATATTCACATTACATAGGCCACTTATAAGAACCACTCACACTCCACCTTTTGTTATAAAACAGAGTAAGTGATGAACTGCTTGTATATGACAGGACTTTTTCCTCCTTGCTTCCTTTATAGAAAGGCATAATCCATTCTTTACATATTCTTACTTGATGTTAAAGTATCGTTAACTTTCTCTGGGGAAATAATTCTTCAATGTTAGCTATTGTTATTGGATTTGTTTCTTGTTAAATTAGGTTAATGAAATAAAAGCTTGGATGGAATGTGTTGAAATTACAAAAATAGCTTATGTACACAGATCTGGCATACAAGTCTGCTTAATGGATTGCTACAGTAGATAAATTTATCCCATCTACCCTTTACCTATTGGCTTGGAGAATCCTGCTTGAGTACAGTTTATTGCTGTAAGTACAACAACATTTCTAATCACCTAGTTTTAAGCATCAATATCTTTTGTGCATGTGTGCAATAAAAGAATTAAGGCAATGAGAACTGCCATACATTTACAAGGATCAAAGGGTTTTCTTCACTTTCATTTTTTTTAAGATGCAAAAGTCGCTATAAGAGAGTCCTTATGAATTGTAATTTTTTTCTTTAGGTAAGCACTGTGTAAAATACTAAATATGTAAGTGAATTCTAGTCTGATAAGATGATTTTATTTCCCCAAAGTTTCATGAAGGGAAAGGGTTAGAAGTGGATAGGAAAGGTACATGATTATAGATATTTTGATATCAGTGATAGATAATTAAAAAGGTATTATCTCAAAATTGATTGCTTTTTAGTGGGACTAGTTGCCTGCTGGATAGAATCTTTATTGGCCAAGTGTGATTGGACACACAAGGAATTTGTCTTGGTGCAAATGCTCTCTGTATACATAAAAGAAAAGATATATTTGTCAAGAGTCAAGAACCATAAGGTACAACACTTAATGATAGTTATAAGGTACAATAAGCAATCAAATCAATATAAATCATAAAGATACAAGTGACAACATTACAGTCATACAGATACAAGTGGGATGGGATGGGCAATAAGGAGTGATGAGAAGATTAACGGTAATAGTAATGCAGACTTTGTAAATAGTTGAACAGTGTAGAATATATCCTTTTATGTAATATATAAATAGGCTTCCGTTATATATTTTTATTGTCTACCCAGTCATCTCTTTTCCTTCCTGCTTTTTCCTCCTTTTTTTCCCTTTCCTGTTGGAAAGGAGAGGAATAATGTACATAGACTTGAATGGGATATTCAGAAGCCATTACAGAAATAACAAGAGCAGAAGCCTTTCTTAAGCTCTGGGGCAGGGGTGGGATGCTATTGGTTCAGACCAGTTTGGGCAAACCCTTAGTTCCAGTGATCAGTTGCCCCCACTCACCCACCCCTGCCCTAATCTTTCCTATATTTCTATGTTTTGCAACCTAGCTGATTCGCAGGGCACAGCGGATTGCCGCACCTCAGCTGTTTTACTCACTGGGGCTGCAGTAGAAGGTATGTTTAGAGCTGAAAATGGGTGAATTTCAAAAGCTGCACACATGTGTGAGGCAAACCGGTTGTTATACTACTTGAATCCCACCACTGGGAATAGTGTTAGTTAGGGAGAGATTCAAACTGGCTTCCTTCCTGACCACCTGGATATAGGAAGAAGGGAAACTCAAGCCCAACTAGATTGCAAGATCCCAGGACTCCATGAAGGTACTGTTCTGTGCAATCAGTTTATAGATTTACTATTTCTCATAGGGTTGACAAACAGTATGTCTTACTAATCAAGGAGAATATTTATAGCTCAGTGTTGATATGAAGAGTCTTTGGTGCTCTCTGAGCTTGGTTGTTTTCTTGCAGATGTTTCATTATGCAAACTAGGTAGCATCAATGCTAGTATGTATGTATAAAATGTACATGCATGCATGTAGACATGCATGAGATCTCTGTATTAATAAGATTCTTTCTGTGTGACAATAGTTGAAATATGTATATGATGATAGGATCAGTTATTTTTATCAGCTATTTCTCATCTCAGAAGCAGTTAGTGAGGATCACTGTTACACAAATGAAAACTGCATTAACAGAAAAAGCCAGCAAAGTGCTTAACTTAAACTGCATTGTAGTCATTTAGTTTTAAGAAACGCCAAAAGCAACGAAAATGAACTTCTGAATGTGCAGTGGTTCTTTCTATTTTGGGGGGAAACCCTATTCAAGTTTTTATGAAGCCAACCATTTAATCAACTCAAATAAGAAAAGGCAGAAAGGAAATTGACAGGTTTCAGATGAGCTCTCAACCACTTCTATATTGCCTTTCAACATTTGAAGAGCTTTAATTTTTTTAAAGTTTATATTATTCATAATCACAGTACATTTTGAAAACCTACCACCTGTAAATCTGGGGCTATTAAAGCATGTGCTGAAGTTATCGATCATTTTCCAATAACACACCCAGCATGAACATGACCAATCATACCAACTGAATCTTTCTATACCTTAGATTTATGATCAATACAAATTGTACCACTGAAATAGAAAGAAGTCTGAAATATCAGATTTCCCTTAAAATGCCAAATCGATTTTTGTTGGTGTTCTTGTCCCACTATTGGAAGAACATTTCTATGTTGTCAACAGTCTAGATTAATACTGCATGAAGAGGCATACCGTTTCTCATGCCCTCTGGATAAATTCCTGCTCTGTGGTAAGAATTCCACTAAATGACACTGAATGTCTCTAAAAGGCATTTTTCCCTTCAGGCGAGATAAAATATTAAATCTCTAGGTTCACTTTCTCTATCTTTCCTTATCTATGTCAGCAAGTGACCAGGTTTATTAATAGAAAGAGAAGGGACAAAAACTAAGCAAGTATTTAAAAACCTGTCATGCTGAGGCTGAAATCCTGGAGCTTCAGAGAGCAGAATTAATTCATCAAGGCATGACAAACTAAAGCACCGAGATGCAGGAGATGTGATTTAATACTGCACTCACTCAAAGCATAACAAAGTTGTTTTATTAAAGACCAAGCACAACCATTACTGCTAATTAGATGATGGCACTACAACTAAGTACCCTTATACAGACAGGTGCCAACAGACAAGGTACATCCAGCATCCCATATTGAAATTATCTTCCAAATGAATGCCCACATATTTATTCTTCTAGTAAAATCATTACACCATACACAGTTTTATATTTCCAAAAAGATTATCACTTCATTACTTCAAGGGTTGCTTAAGTAATCTAATCTTTCTCAACTTGAATGTAAAAATTACCTGAATTGTCCCACTTGGATTGATTTGAAGATCAGAACTTGGCATTTCAATAAATCCTGTGCTTTTCTAGTTTTGCAGCACAGAGCTTGACAATTAAAAAGATTAAAATGCTTTTGTACATATGCACAAGTAAGCATTACAGATCAATATTTATTATTATTATTTTATAATTGCTACTTCTTAGGAAGGATTATAATGATACTGTAATTACTGTAAAATGCATATTAGACAATTCATTTAAGATACAGCAATATTAGATAATATTAGACTGGTGGGTATATTTGCAAATTCAAACTAAATCTATGTAAAGGAGCTTGGGATAGATAAAGATTTACAAAAATTGGACCAAATCTTGACAGGATAGGAAAGGATAGGCAAATCTTGACAGGACAAGCAAGGATATAAAATTTATAACACGAACATATAATTATTTACTGGAGGTAGAACTGGAGGAGGAAATTGTTAAGGGACCAATGATTGCCTGGGTGAGAAATGTAAATTTGGATGAGTGGGAAAAGACTTGGACTGAGAACTGGAAGCTGACTTAGTCAATGGCATTCAAAGAAAATCAATATAAAATGTTTTGTAGATGGCACTTAGCGCTGGCATGACTGGTGAAAATGTATCCAACCTTGAAACCAGAATGCTGGAAGTGCAAACAAAAGAAAGGAACATTTTTCCATATATGGTGGCAATTTATAGAGGTCAAAAAATACTGGAAGAAAATACAGAGATGGCTTTTTGAGATTACAAAATATAAATTGAATTTGGAACCTGAAATGTTTTTATTAGGTATGATCAAAGGGAATTTGACTAAAGATAAAAGATACCTTAACTGCAACAAGAATCACATTAACACAAAATTGGAAAAGTGATAAAATACCACTAGATGAAGTTTTGATTCAAAAAATAATGAACTGTGCTGAACTAGATAAAACCACTATGGTACTGAAAAGCAAAGAGGATTGAAAATACTATGTGACATGGGAGAGGTGGTACGAATGGCTGAAGTATAAGGATAAAAATAATGTATAGTCACAAAATAAGAAACATGTATATACAATGACACAATAACTGTTAATGGAAATGAAATTTTTGTATTTTTTGTTTTTAAAGAATAAAAATTATTTTAAAAAAAGATACAGCAATTAAATTCAACCACAAAAGAACTGTGGGTGAATCATAGAAACATGGCACAGACTGAACAAAACATTATTTGTGTGGTATCTGAAAGTTCACCGGAAGGCCAGGAGCAGACTATCATCATAATAGTACCTCTGTATTATTGAGCAACAGATATTTAGCAGTATTGTGTCTCTGATAGTGGAATGTAAGTTTGCTCCCCGTGCTGTCTTGACTTATATAGGGAACATAGTAAAATATAAAGCACATGATTTCAGGGGGAAATGTGATAAAAATGTTATGCATTCATGCTGGATTAGACTAAAGGGATATAACCAGTGGTGGTATTCAACAGGTTCTGACCAGTTTTGGAGAAGTGGTAGTGGAAATTTTGCATAGTTTGGAGAACTGGCAAATACCACCTCTGACTAGAGATTTTACAGTATCCTTCCCCTTCCATGCCCACCAAGCCATGCCCAGAGAAACGGTAGATAAAAAAATCAAATCCCACCACTCGATATAACCCTGCATCTTACTTTCCTAGTGGCTCAATAAACACAATCACTTTCTTGTATTCCACTATTTAGGAATGATAAGTCCATCCCTAATTATTTCTACTCTTGTTGTGTCCATCGGTAAGGAGACCAGGAGGTGGTGACTAGGTTTCAGCTCTTTATTGGGTCCCTGGAACCGATCTGGCTCCAAGGGAAAAACAGCGGCTTTTTATTCTCAAGCTGCGGCGGCTGCGGCCAATGGCACCACTTTAAATCTCCCACGATTCGTATCCACCAATCGCGGGAGATTCTTAGCGGGCCAATCAGCGTGGCTCGCTAAACCAATCAGATCGCCCCGCGCTTTGGCCAATCAAAGCGCGGGGTTTCAAGAATGCTAATGAATGTACAGAACACCCCTCCCCTCTTGGTTTGGTCCTACGTAACATAGTCCTGTAGGTAGGCGGGGCTCCGTACTTGCCTACTGGACCTGAGCAGGTCAGTCGTGGGTTGGCTCCCGGCCGGTTCGGTCGGGTTCTCTGTGTCTCTCAGACTCGTCTGTGGAACCGCCTGGTATGTGTTGCCGGGCCACTCGTCGCAGCTCCCTCCCGGTCTACCCGGGCTGATTGAGCTGCAGTTTTCGCTGCTCCCGCCTGGTCTTTCCGGGCTGGTCGAGCTGGCCTGGCTGCTTCTTCCTGGTGAGGTTCCGAGCTGGCTGCTTGCTGGTGAGTATGGCTGGTTCCTTTCTTCTGGGTTTTGGTTCCCGGGGTATTCCCTCCCCTCTTGGTTTGTGTTAAGGGGATTGGTTATGTCTGGTTGCATGTCAGTTGTGTTTCTTATGGCTGTCCTAGATCTTAATTGATCGATGTGGTGTTTCCATGCTTGTCCATCGGTTGTTTGTAGCCGGTAGGAGCGGGGACCTGTCAGTTGGGTTATGGTTGCTGGTACCCATAGTGGGTCTCCGGTTAGGTTCTTTGCGTAGACGGCGTCGCCTGCTGCAAAGGATCGGTGCTTGCTGGAGGAGTTTGGGGGGTTTTCCAGGTTGTATATGGGGTACAGTCTATCGAGTGGGGACCTTATTTTCCTCCCCATTAGCAGCTCTGCCAGGCTTTTGTTTGTTGTTGTGTTCGGGGTTATGTCTTGTATGAAAAGCATTTTATTTATTTTGTCTTGGATCTCCCCGTGGTCTATTTTCTGGATGGTTTTTTTTCGTAAATTGAACTATCCGTTCCGCCCTTCCTTTTACCGCCGGATGCGCTGGAGCTGTCAGTGCGTGTCGTATGCCCCGTTCCGCTAGGAATCTTTCAAATTCCAGTGAGGTGAATTGGGGCCCGTTGTCCGACATGATGACATCTGGGAGGCCGTGTGTTGCGAAAAGTTTGCAAAGTTCCTTGGTCACGGCTTCTGTGGTGGTGGTTTTCATGTTGCTTACCTCCAACCAGTTGGAGTAAGTGTCTACGGTTATTAGGAATGTATGTCCCTTTGTGGGCCTGGCGAAGTCTATGTGGATCCTAGACCAAGGTCCCCTGGAAGTTTCCCATTCTAGGATCGGTGCCATGGGAGGGCTTGGTCTGGTTTCTTTGCAGCGTTGACACCTTGCTACCCAAGCCTTGATTTGTTTGTCCATCCCTGGCCACCAAGCGTAACTCCTGGCCAGGGCTTTTGTTCTAACTATGCCTGGGTGCCCCTCATGTAACAACTCCAGTACCTTCCCTTGCAGTTTTTCTGGGATAACCACCCTATCCCCCCACAGTACACACCCTTTTTGTAGTGAGAGTTCTGTTTGCCGATTCCAGAATGTTTTGAATGTCTCATCGTTGTCCTTTTCCGGCCACCCTTTCTCTACCCAATGTAACACCCGTGCCAGACATTTGTCTTTATTAGTTTCTTGGGCAATGTCTGATGCGGTTATGGGTAGATCGGGCAGAGTCTCTATGCTGAGGGTGGTTGTCATAGGTGCTGGGTCGGTGTCTAGCTTGGGTAGCGGTGAGCGGCTCAAAGCGTCTGCATGTGTGATCGTCTTACCAGGTCGGTGTGTGAGCCAGTAGCTGTAGGTGGCAAGGAATTCAGACCACCTTGTCATTCTAGGAGATAGAATGTTCGGGGTGCCCCTGTTCCCTGCGAGGATTCCCAGCAGCGGCTTGTGGTCGGTGATAATGGTGAACGTCCGGCTGTAGAGGTACTCATGGAACCTCTTCACTGCGGCGACGATAGCCAGGGCCTCTTTGTCCAGCTGACTGTAGTTTCTCTCTGGTTTGGTGAGGGTCCTTGAAAAGAAGGCGATGGGTGCTTCTTTTCCGTCGGGGAGAGTGTGGCTGAGGACAGCGCCGATGCTGAAAGGTAATGCGTCGCATGTGACTGCTAGTGGTAGGGTCTCGTTGTATTGGATGAGGATGGCATCCGAAGTGAGCAGGTCCTTGGTTTTCCTGAAGGCAGCTTCCTCGCGTTTCCCCCAAGTCTGGGTAGCCGCCTTGTCCAAGAGCCTATGCAAAGGTTCCGCCGCAGTCGCGTTTTGGGGCAGGAAAACATTGTAAAAATTAAGCAGTCCCAGAAACGCCTGCAGTTCCATTTTAGTCCTGGGTGTGGGGGGCTCTTTAATGGCTTTAATTTTGATTTAAGTTGGGTGGATGCCGTGCCGGTTGAGGAGGTACCCTAGGAACTTGACCCGCTCTGTGTAAAGTTGGCACTTTTCCCTCTTCACCTTTAGCCCGGTTTCCTTGAATTTGGTTAGCACCTCTCTTAGTCGACCCTCTAGTTCTGGCTGGTTGGCTGCCGATACCAGCACATTGTCGAAATAGGGCACCACCCCCTTGATGCCTTGTAAGAGTCTCTCCATGAGGCTCTGGAAAATTCCAGGCACCACGCTGACTCCGAACTGGAGTCGGTTACATCGGAAAGCTCCCCGGTGGGTGACTATGGTTTGTGCCTCCGTGGTTTCTTCGTTGACTGGCAGCTGCTGGTATGCTTGGGCCAGGTCGAGTTTCGTGAAAACCTTGCCTCCCCCCAGTGAGTGTAGAAGATGCTGCACTACTGGGACGGGGTAGGCGCTTTGTTGCAAGGCGCAGTTTAGGGTGTCCTTATAATCCCCGCAGATTCTCACCGACCCATCAGGCTTGACTGGGGTGACTATTGGGGTCACCTACCGGGCATGGTCTATGGGTTGTAGGACCCCTTGTTTGACAAGCTTGTCAATTTGCTCGTCAATTTTTGGCCTGAGCGCGAAAGGTACCCGCCTTGGTTTTAGGCATCTTGGGGGAACATTCGGGTCTAGGCTGAAAGTGATAGGGGGCCCTCGGTACTTGCCTAGGGTGCCATCGAACACTTCCTGGAAATCCCGTGCCAGTTGTTGCTCCCAATCGGTCTCGGCAATGTGGTTGATGCCCGTGACTTCGATGCCGAGCGGTGCGAACCATTGCAGTCCCAAAAGGCTGGGTCGGTCTCGGTCCATGATTGTTAGGAGAAGCTTTGCCGTGCGTCCCTTAAATGTTACTCTGAATTGTCCGGTTCTGACTACCGGGATGCGGTTTCCCTGGTAGTCTTTAATGATTAGTCTCTGGTTCTCCAGTCCCTTCTTTTGGATGGTAGGCACAAAACGCTTGATTTCTCGCCAGGCGACCATGGAGAGGTAGGACCCGGAGTCCACCTCCATCTTGCATGGCTCGCCTTCGATGACTACCTCCACGTAGAATTTTCAGGTGTCGGCGGTTGATGCGTGGCCGATGATGATCGTCTGGTGGGTTTCCTCCTTCCGCCGGGTCTTGCCACCTCATCGGGCTCACCCGCTCTGGTCCCAACGGCTGTCGACTGGGTGATCTCTGGTTCTGGGGGGTGTGCTGTCCCATCTCCACTCGCTGTGGTCCCGCCGTCTGGGGCTGTAGGTTTTCTTTAATCAGCATATGTGGGCGATGTGACCCTTTTTGTCACAGTGCCGGCAGACTGCATCAAAGAACCGGCACTCGGATCTAGGGTGGTCGCCTCCACAACCGGCACACGTGGTCCCCGACTTACGACCCCGCCACCTGCGCTGGTCGCGTTCTGCCTGGAGCCGGTGGATTTCCTCCTCCTCGTCCGAAGTGTCGGAGGTGGAATGGAGTTCGCCATGGTAGGTGGTAGTTTCGCGGTGACTTGCTTCCGGTTGGGCCTTGGTCGCCTGTCCAGGGTTGTTGTTCGCGGTGCAGTCCCCGGCGTCCGGTCTCCGCATGCGGGTTGCTGACTGCCTGGTGGCCTCGGCTGCGGTGGCTTCAGCAATGGCATCGGTGAGGGCGATGTCACCTTTGGCCATCAGCCGACTCTGTAGGACTGGGTCCCGAAGCCCGAGCACGACTCGGTCCCGTAGGGCCTCGTTCATGTCGGAGAACCCGCATAGTCTTCCTAGGTTCTGCAGCTCCGCAACAAAGTTGCTGAGGCTTTCGCCCGACCTCTGGTCCTGCCAATAAAACTTGTGCCGTCTGATGAGGGTGGGCACGGCGGGAGCGTAGTGTTTTTGGAGTAAAGGTTCGAGTCGGCTTAGTCCATCCCAGTGATGTCAGCGGGTTTCGCTAGAGCTTTCACCATCTTGAACACTGCGGGCCCGCAGTGTGTCAGGAAGACGGCTTGTTTCTTCAGCCCAGTGGCGTCCTTCATGTTGCTGCATTCGAGGAACATGTGGAATCTGTCTGTGTAGGATTCCCAGTCCTCGCTAGCGGGGTTGAAGGGTGTGGGCGGAGTGATGCTGGCCATTTCGTCAGTCTTGCTTCCGTCGGACACGTGCTTGCTTGGGTTCAGAATCGGGATCCCATCCTCATCGCCAGTGTCGTGTCCGTCGGTAAGGAGACCAGGAGGCGTTGACTAGGTTTCAGCTCTTTATTGGGTCCCTGGAACCGATCTGGCTCCAAGGGAAAAACAGTGGCTTTTTATTCTCAAGCCGCGGCGGCCGCAGCCAATGGCACCACTTTGAATCTCCAGTGATTCATATCCACCAATCGCGGGAGATTCTTAGCAGGCCAATCAGCGCGGCTCGCTAAACCAATCAGATCGCCCCGCGCTTTGGCCAATCAAAGCACGGGGTTTCAAGAATGTTAATGAATGTACAGAACAACTCTTTTCCCAGAAAAAATATATATCAGAAATATAAGTAATCAAAGTCCAGACTAGAGACAAGGAGGTTGAGGATAGAAAAATGTGATTGGTAAGAGATTTCAAATAAATTTTCAGAATGTAAAAAAATAACCCCTAGGTTTTACACACACACACAAACACACACTGACTTAGAAATGCAGAAAATGTAATTTCAAAATATGATATTGGCATCCAGAAAGTATACTGGTACCCATTTCTTTGGGGGTGAGGGGTCAAGGTATGTTAGAATTGACTTAACAAATGGAGTAGCTGTTCGTTTTTTTCTTTGTGATATCAAACCACACACTGCCTTTAAAGAAGACATTATAAATGCTTTTATCTCATGTACCCTATTAATTAATGACCCTTTAAGGAGCTTAAAAGTAAAATATAGAATTCTCCTGGGAGACTCTTATTGTATGAAGAATTCTTCCCCCTACTGGAAAGTTTTAACTGAGAGATCAAACACAAGTGGCTATAGCAGGCTATCTACAGTAGGTTCATTATAAGCAAAGTGAATTGAATAGTTAAAGAATGTGAAAGAATGAATTAAAATTAATATTAAAACCAATTATGGATTTAAAAGACAGAAAATGTATACATCATTATGGATTTTTACTGACACAGTATGGGCTAAATCCATCTGCTAAAGGAGTGCATTCCATAATCTATCTTATATTAGAAAGATGTGGCTTCACTCAAAAGTAGGGGTGCGCTGCTGGGGATTCGCAGGGGTTCAGGAGAGCCCTAGCTAAGATTCTGTGCAGTTCAGAGAACCCCCAAACTCCTGCCTGGCCCCACCCACACCACCCCTCCCAAGAGTCCCCACGTGGCCCGGTTTGGATGCAGGGGGTGCACAGAGACTCAGGGAGGGCAAAAAACCAGGACTCCTAGAAGTTTGGGAAGGCCAGAAATGGCTCTATTTCCAGCTTCCAGAGACTCTCCAGAGCCTGGGGGAAGCTGGTTTTGCCCTCCTGGAGGCTCAAGAAAAACCTCTGGAGCCTGGGGAGGGCAAAAACACCCTCCCACACACTGTGGTGCAGGAGGCTGACTAGGCCACACCCACCATGACCATGCCCACCCAAACACTGGGCAGAGAACCCATTGCTAAAATTTTTGAAGCCCATCCCAGCTCAAAAGGGACAGTCATGCAGATTTTAACAGTGTAGAGTGTGGAGAAACATCTTCTTAGAAGGTCAAACTTAAAGTTATTTAGAACATTAACATTCTACACCAATGCATTGAAGTGTGCACAGTAAGGAACTGGCAATCAGCACAGAACTTTCAATAAAGCCATGATATTACTATGCTTTTACCATTTAACACCATAATTGTCACATTTTGGATCAGCCACATTCTGGCTTCTTTTCAAGGCTAGTTCCTCATGCAGTGTGTTACCTTACAGGATACAATTAAGGTATAGGTAATTTTTATCCAATCTGATTGCCTCAGGAGCAGTCACTGCCGTTACACGAGTTAATTGTGTGAAAGTATTTCTTTGCTTTGTCACAATTTACACATATATACATATATATATTCTTCCATTTTCTCAATTATCCAACAATGTCTCATGTTTCCCAGTCTATTCTAAAACATTTGGCATCTCTCTTTCCCTTGTAGCTGTGAAATTAAGAATATTGTATGATAATGTTCACTTATTTTAAAGGCTTCTTTGGTATATATACAGATTTTCCAATCTGTGTCATGCTCCAGATTTTCTGACATAGCCATTACTGATTCTTCCTCTGTTGATTGGCATATTTCTGTAGATTTTCAAGCAATTCCTTTAGTCTTGTAATAATTTGAGAGCTGATTTAACTTCATTTTTTAAGTATTAGAGGTACTTGACAGTTGACAATTTTTAAGATTTCTAGGATGTTGACCCCTCTATCATATACTCCTTCTATCTTTGTTTGATTTTGTATGAATTAGTTATGTCTGTCAATTGTAGTCATACAGAATCAATTCTGGAAGAAATACATTATCTAGATCCTTTTCATTCAGAATCCTATCTTGGGTATTGGACAGAGTCACTAGTCACTCTCATGATCTAAGACTTGAATAAGGAAAGTGTGACTGGATCTGCTGGATCTCTTGTTGAATTTTATTGGCCATGGTTGACAGTATCGAAAGCTTCCAAGAGAATAAAAAGCACAAGGATGGATGTACAACATCTCTATAGTTATATCAGTACTAAATCCCAGCTTGAAACCTAACTGAAACAGGTTAAGAGAATCTATTTCCTCTAGAGTTCTCATCAGCTGCAGACCAATCATCTTCTCAGCAACTTGCCTCAAAAGGGCAAGGTTGGAAAATGATCAATAATTATAGCAGCAATGCTCAGACTTATATGCCACTCCATAGTGTTTCACCACTCTCTTAGCAGTTTACAAATGTCAACATACTGCCCACAACAATTTGGGTCCTCATTTTACCAACCTTGGAAGGATGAAAGGCCAAGTCAATCTTGAGCCAGACACGATCAAATTCATAGCTGTGGGCAGAGTTAGTCCTCAATACTGAAATTCTAACCATTATACCACCAGGGCTCCTAACATAGTTTAAAATTAAAATTTAAAACATATTCCATCACAATGTGGTTCTTCAGTTTTTATAACCATTAAGTGGGTTTCTTGAACAGTGGAATTCAACCTGCAAGAGGCTGAAGACTGCTCTCTTTAATGGCTTCTTCCCTGAAGTAATTTTCTTTTCTTTTCAAGGCCAGCCCACACTTGACTCCCTTTGTTTTTCCAGTACAATGACCATATTATAAAAATGGATCCTTGAAATAAAAATACACAAACCAGGGAATAGTCTTATTACTTGGAAAGGTGGGCATGTATACTTCGTTTATGTGTAGCTGGGCATCTGTGCAGTCCATACATTGATCATCTTTCAGGAAAACAATGTTTTATACTCTTCTCTGCCTATATATAACTATCCATTCCATGGCACTGTGTATTAGTCATCCAGCTTGTGTATCTTGTGAAGCCATTAACAATATTCAGTAAGTGCAATATTAACTTGCACTAGCTTTTTAAAAATAATAGTGATTTATTTTAATGCAGTTTAACAAGTGGAAATAGGAAGCCAGCACTGTGCAATCAACAACCTTCCCTCCTCCTCTCAGCACCAACATTTGGGAATTACTGTTCTGGGGAATAAAATATCACTTGACTTAGATTCTACATCAGCTGCTGAAAAGGCTAACCACTTTTCCCGTGCCCCCAGGGATTACTATAATTTGAATGTGGAAATATCCACTCATATTATGTTTAAAGGTAGCTTGCTTGGCTATACTTGCATTTTAAATTGTCGCTTTAGAGTACATGGCTTTCGAGAAATTCTACCATTATGGGCAAAGAGCAATATAGCTCAAGGGCATCACTGCATGATGCTCAATGCCTATACATCTTGTATATTCAAAAAGAAAAGTGAACTGTTCTAAATGAAAGAGGTGCTTCCTGAAATGTAAAGATTAAAGTATATAAATGCATCAGTGAAGCCTCTGTTGAAAGAGGGCTATCTTCTCTCCAGGCTCTTTATAATGCAGATCTTTCAAATCCCACTGAATTCAAAGTTGCCAATAGGGTGATGTTCCTGTTAAAATTAATCACCTTCACGTGAGTTTTCAGATTTCAGTGAAAATTAAGTAAATTTCTACCATTAAAATCAAGAGATGAAACAGTGCTTAGAGTCCTTCTACTTGCAATAGGAGGTATTTGACCTATATTTATCAGAAGGCTGTTTTAGGTCCCTTTTACTGTATAGTGATAAGCAATAGCAATAGAATTTGACATATATTGCTTCATATGTTTTACAGACCTCTCTAAGTGGTTTACAGATTCATCATATTGCCCCCAATGATCTGGATCCTCATTTAACCAATCTCAGAAGGACAGAAGGCTGAGTCAATCTTGAACTGGTGAGAATCAAACTGCTGGCAGTTGGCAGAAGTAGCCTATAATACTGCATTCTAATCACTGCACTACCACAGCTCTTAAGGACCCATACTTCATCACATTTAGAGAATGACCCATTGACATCAATTAAATTAATAATTTATTAGTGATTTAAACTAAATTAGTAATTTAAATCCATGTATGGAGTTGGGCCAACTATAATATGTCTTATCTAAAACCAAAAAGCCAAAATTGTGGGTTTGTGAAAGGCAAAAACAAATGTAATAAAGGCAATGAAATCAGTAAAAACTGGGTCATATCTTAAACACTAATAATACTCTGCAGATGGTTAATCTATTGGAAGGCTGTTAAATGAAAATGAAAAGCAGTTCATTTTCTGAATGTTATATTGAAGCATCTTCTCCACACATCACAAATTAATACATAATGCTGCTACACTACCAGCTATTTTGAATTATTTTGAGCTTTTGTTTTTTATCCAGAGCTGCTTCTCATTTCTGTTATCTTTTCTACCAGGCTGTTTCTCATTAGTTCTTTCTATTCAGAGCCCAGAGCGAGTAAGCTATTGCAAAAATCCTAGCCTTTGGCAAATAGTTCCCCAAAGTCCAATCATGGCTATTACATTTAATGTTAAACTGTTTCTCATTAAATCCCTCATTCAAAGCATGTACATCCTTATCTGCTTCAGACTACACTTGGCAATTATTCTTCAACATGTTTAGCATTCGGCCATGATTTTGTGATGATGTGGATGCTGCTGCTTGTTTAGGAAGCTTATACTTTATTGATTTATTTAACAATATTCATAGGCCACCTCAGTACAATTCTGGATGGCATGCTGTCATTCAAAACCAAATGAATTTTTTTAAAAGTAATATAAACAATACTGTAGCTCTTAATCAACTCTGATGATCTCGCCCCCCCCCCCCCAAAAAAAAAAACCCATAGGCCTTACTTGATTGAAACACTACTTCTTTAACTTGCTAACAACAACAAGGTTACTTGTACTTTGGAGGTAAGATACTCTATAACAGACATGTCAAACATATGGCCTGAGAGCTGGATGTGGCCCTCAATAGGCCCAGAGTTATCCCACCCCTGCTGCCCTGACTACACCCCATCCCATCCACACCCACCCAGTTACCTATGATGACCAAGTCATGCCTGCCCCCCCCCCCCAGTCCCCCAAGGGCAAACAAAACAATGAGATCAGTTTGATACCTCTGCTCTGTAACATGGGGATCACCCTCAAGAAGCCCTGTTAACTGTCCATGTCCTATTGATCTCCACAGGGGAACAAGACATTCAACGATGTTGCCTTATGTAACTAACTATTTAAGCAGATTTTGTTTTGGCAAGGCCAAATATATATATTGCTAATATATTACTTCAAAGTAATATATTAGACAATATAACCTAATATATTACCTTAAAGCTCTAATAAAGGGCTTTAAAGGAAATGACCAACATATTAAATTAAGCACACATGTTCACCGGTAACTAATGAAATGACTTTAGAACCTGGACATTGTCAAATCTTGCCATATTCTGGACCGGCTTCATCTTATAGGTTATCTACAAAGGTGTGTATAGTGCATTACAGTAGTCTATGATCAGGTATAAGTAACTGTCATAAGACATCCAGATGAAGCTGGACAAAATCTTGTTTCATTATAACTTTTTCTTGCTATTCCACCAGGTGCCAGGAGCCCACAAATAACTCCTTGTAATAAATCAACTCTTCTGGGTCATTCAGAGAATGGCAAATATCACCTCTGACTTGCCCAGCCCACATCTATTCTCTGCCTCCCGAGTCCCAGCTGATTGGCTGGGTCTTCTTTTGTTGCCCTGCACAATAGAATGGAGCTGGAAAGTAGGTTAGTGGGGTGGGATGGCAATGGAGATTTTATAGTACCCTTTTCCTGCCATGCCCACCAAGCCATGCCACATCCACCAAGCCACGCCCACAGAACCAGTAATAAAAATGTTTGAATCCCACCACTGGATTATATTATATTGTTCTGTTCTGCATCTACCAGTCTACTTCCAAGTGCAGTTCAAGGTGTTGGTTATGACTTTTAAAGCCCTCAATGGCATAGGTCCAGGCTACCTAATGAACCATCCCTTTCCACTAAAACTAGTTTATCCTACTCTGACTGCAAGAGAGGGCTTACTGAGGATCCCATTAGTCAAATAATTTTCAACTGTTGGGAATCGAGAAAAAGAGCCTTCTCCGTCAGAGCATCTGCCTTTTGAAACATCCTGCCCTCCAGGGTAAGATCTGCTGCCAATTTCCTATCTTTCTTTTTTTTTTTATAACAAATTTTATTAATTTTACAAAAACAATACACAAATAATCCAGGCATAACAACTTGAAAAATATTTTCTAAAAAAATAATAATAATTAAAGAAGAAAGCCAATAGAACATACAAAATAATTCCAAATTGTAATATCAATATTTACGTTATCTATTTAACTTCATATCTTATCCCAATTTCTCCTTTTCATTCTAGTTATCCAAATTATATTTCTTGCTTATTAAAATTTTATTGCCTTTCATAAACATACAAAACACAGAACATAGAAAAAAAAATAAAAAGAAATAAAGGTTTCCAGTTCCGCATGGCTTCGGTGGCAGCAGGAATTTGTGACCGTCCGTGATTCCTGCTGCGCTTGCCACCAAGGTGCCCCTGATCCAAATGGATCCGGGGGATATGGCTGCCCCGTAGAGGCAGCTGAAGAGAGAGGGGAGCCGGACAGGGGGTTGGGGGTGTCGCAGACCCCCTCCTTGTCTGGAAAAAACCCTTTTTCCTGAGGTGAAAGAGCGGCGGTCAGTAATGGGCGCCACGAAGAAGCCTGCAACCGGGTAAGATTGTGCTGGAGGAAGCAGGAAAAGTGAAAGTGCTGGCTGAGCCAGGTCAATCAACATCTCTCAAACTCTCTGGAACTGAATTGTTTGAATTGCTGGAGGATACATTGTATCCCTAAGAAGATCGGAAAGCAGTAGAGAAAGCTGTTAAAGGGAAACTTTTTTTTTCTTCACTCTTCCACCCCATAGAAACAGCAAATGAAGATTTGAAATTTATTTGGGCACTGAAGGTGAATTATTTTGAAAGTTAAAGCCAAGGGACAAAAGATTCTTTGGACATTGGACTTAATAATTTAAGAAATCGGAAAACCCTTATTGGAGGTATGGATTTCTGATCATTTAAAAATTGTTGTAAGTGGGAAGGGAGAGGAAAAAAATTGGAGCAGAAGTTGAAAAAGGAGGAGATTGCCTAGAATTCTAAAGAAAGATATATGGTAATTGGGCCTCTTTGATTAAACAGTAACCCCAGAAAGAGAAGTAGAAGAAGGAAAAAAAAAGTATTAACTTTTGGAATCTTTTTTGAATTATTCTTGATTAAAAATACTTGGATGGTTGTTTTGGGAAAAGTTTCTCTTTTTATGATGGCATCGCTTGTGGATGAATTAAAAACTGAATATAAAAAATATAAAAAGGAAGAACAAGATGGAAAAGATGGAAAAGATACTTTGGGCACTTTATTTCAATTTTTAGAAATGGCGTTATGCACTTATGAAAAGTTGACTACGTAGCAGAACGACTGGGACAAAGAAGAAGAGGAAGAAGAAGCTATCTTTGATGAACAATGGGTTTTTTCTGCGGAGAAGGAGAAAGAGGATAAGAAAAAGGGAATTTTAAGGTTTGAAAAAACAACCAAAAAAGAGAAAAATGAGATGAAAGGTGGATGCAAGGTTAGAAAACAATGGAAAGGGAGTAAGAAAAGGGAGGAGGAGAGACAAAGGGGTAAAAAGGGCAAGGAGAAGAATAAGCAAGAGAGAAAGGGGGAGGGGGAGGAGAAGCCTTAATGGTGGGAAGCAAGATTTAAAGAAAAAAAGCTTATTTAGAGACAATGGGTGAATCTAACTGAAAAAAAAAGGGGGATTCTGGAAGGTACATAAGATTGTGTCTTTATATGTGCATCTAGAGTAAAATGCTTAAGATATAAATGAGTATTAATATATATGATTAGTTTTTTTTTTAATGATATGGATAGTGCTTATATAGGATTTTATTTAGTTATTGCTGGGTTTTTACCTTCTTTATAAAATTTATTGTGTAATTTTAGAACGTACTAAACAGAATCCCAAGATAAATTAAGTGTTATATGAAGTAATTTTAAGTTAGGACAATGAGTTAAAGGCAGTGTATAGGAGAAGTATATTAAAAAAAAAAAAAAGATGAATGGATAGTTGGAAATAGAACAGACAAAGAATGATATTGAAAATGATAATAAGATATGGAAGGATATATAAAGTGAATATGATGTTTGAATTTGTGTCTGTGTGAAGAGTTTCAACCCGGAATCAAGCAGCCTCTAATTTCCTATCTTTCTGTAAGAGCTAAAGACTTGGCTCTGCAAATTAGCTTGGAGACAATGGAGGAGTGCAACTCTGGAGATAACTGTTAGATTGACTGACCAATTTTCCATCAACAAAGGGTACCAATAGGTCTGTTTTCATTATAAATATATTCATCATATATGATAAATAAAGTCCTGTTATTTAGGTTGCATTATGTATAATAAGTTTGCAAAGGGAGTCAATTCAGAGCAGCACTCCCCATCTTGGTGCTTTCAATATATTATTAGGCATTAGCTGATGCTGAATGGAATAATACTGCAGTTGTAATCCTTTACACAAAGTTGATAAAGGTACTTCAGAGCAAAATCCTCCACCCACGATAAAATGCTTTGAAGTTATCGTCAACCTCCTGACTGAGCTTTCAGGAATAAAGTATGTTCCGGTCTCATCACAAATTAGATTCTGTATCTATCCAATTAGCTAAGCCCACTTTCAATAATGTAAGTCTGTCTTGAACTTTACTGATAACACAACTTGTACCATGAATTAAGACTCTCAAAAGATCAATGCTTTAACTGTCAAAAATGATGAGCAGAAGTTTTAACAAGTTGAGATAAAAGAAATGTTATAGAAGGAGTGAAAAGACAATTAAATGGCCAAGCTCTCAGAGACAATTAAATGGTCAAGCTCTCAGGCTTTACTTCTACGAATGGAAACAATAGATTTAACTAAGATTAGGAGCCTCTTTTTAGATAAAACCAATCAATGTATGATTGCAGACAGATGAGCTGCTGACTGAATGTCAAAGAGAAACTTGAACAATTGAAAATATCCTAGTAGTAGGTAATACTATGAGTAATATAATGCCTATTTAAAATGTCTGGAATTTGTAGCTTCAACTCTATACAATACAGTAATAATAATATAGAAGAAAATATTTGTAGCTTAGGGTTAACCTGTAAGATCCTTGGTTGTCTTCTTGCAGACATTTCATTACCTCATTGTGTAATTTCATCAGTGTTAGCAACAACATTCAGAGAGCACCAAGGATTCCACAGAAATAATACAGTTTTACTCTAAATCAAGTAACTTAACAGCAGTTGTAATAAAGAATGTAGTGACCTTTGCTTTCTTCCTTGAAATGCAGACATTTTCCTTCTAACTGAGATATTTTACCTAGTATAACTGATTTAATTTACAATAACTGATGGGATCAGATGTTGGACAGGTATTCTCATTGTTCCATATTAGCATACTTGAAATACCCATTTCTGATTGGTCAACAGACACTGTACAATGATTGGTTCAAATAACCTATTGCCATTGGTTCGCTAAGAATCAACTGCAATTGGCACGGCCAATCGCGGGAGATTCAAAGAACTGTCATTGGTTGCGAGTCACGGGAAATCCCTATAAAAAGGGCTGCCACGACTCCAAGATCTTGCACAGAACTATACAATAAATAAAGAGCTGAAAAGTCACATTGGTCTTGAGTCTCTTTCCCGCGATTGAACACTCATAATGGAAAAAAAACAATGGATAATGCAAATTTCTATTAACAGCAGCATTATTTATATGAAGAGGTCTCCAAAATAATAATTACCACAAATACCCTCATTAAAAATGCTAGTCTTGAAAGAGATCTTTGCACAACTCATATAGTTATATTTGAATTCCAAAGTTCAAGGTAGCTTTTCATTGCTAAAATGCATTTCCTGATAAAGGTGGAATTTTGGTCTCTGTAGTGGCATTAGCTAGATTGAGTCTTCCACCACTATCTGTGGAATTCAGATCTCTTATTCTGTGTTCTGTTACTCATATAAACACATAATTAGTATTCTTGTTCAATCCAGGGTACGTTCGCTGCAAGTGCCTGACATTCATTCCTGTTTCCACAGCTATCATTAAACTTTATTGTTGTTGTTAGTTACAAAGTCATGTCTGACCCATCACGACCCCATGGACAATGTTCCTCCAGACCTTCCTGTCCTCTACCATCTTCTGGAGTTCATTTAAGCTCACACCTACTGCTTCAGTGACACCATCCAGCCACCTCATTCTCTGTTGTCCCCTTCTTCTATTGCCCTCAATTTTTCCCAGCATTAGGCTCCTCTCCAGTGAGTCCTTCCTTCTCGTTAGGTGGCCAAAGTATTTGAGTTTCATCATTAAACTTACAATTATTAAAACAATGTGTGTGGATTATCGGTTAGTCAGACCTTGCCTTAAAGGAAGCTCATAGAGCGAGTCAGTAAAATAAGAGTTCCTAGAATATTTTTCTAGGAATTTTTTTTTTCTCTCTGAGAAAAAATTATTTGTGTTGGATTTGGGTAATAAGCCAAGATTACACCGGTAATTTTGACTTGCTACCCCAATGGGGGACCAGAAAACTCAATGTTAAGGAGTGCAGTCATTATGTGAATATATCACATGATCATATGTGATCTTACAAACTTTTTTTCCCTACAATTATTAAGTGGCTCACCTTGGTCATTAGGTGAAACATCACATGACTACAACTTGAAATTGCCTGCTACGTTCCCCATTGGCTTTGCTTGTCAGGAGCCAACTTGGAATGTTGCAAATAGCAATCCCGTGACTTGTGGATGCTGCAATCATCATAAGTGCAAGGTTGCACTGTATGTCTTTTTTTTTCAATTCTATTGTAACTTCAAACATAATCAATGCCATGTTTGGTCTAATTATTAAGGAACTAGGCTAGAAAGCTATGTAGACCATGAATTCAAGTCTTGTCTTTGCCATGAAAACCTTATCTTGAGTGGTCTTGAGCCACTCATTTTCTCTCTGTCCAATTCTTTTTTTCTTTCTTTTTTAACAATGTTTTTATTTTTTATTTCTGTCCAATTCATCCCACAGGAAAATAAGAGGAGGAACACGTGTTGGATATGATCACCACCTTAAGTTATTTGTAAAAATAATAAAGATGGGATATAAACAAACAATCATTACATGTTGCTAAAGGAATAGTTAAGTGAGGATGACTTGTATAGAAAGCTTCTATATTCTTCTATTCTTGCAATTTGTTCTGGATTTACTGCTTTTATACAGAATTCCAAAGACAAGCATTCTCAACAAGAATTTTTTCCTCAAGATTAAAGTTTTTCTTTATTCAAATAAGCAACAGATTATTGACAATATGCCATAGTGCATTTATACTTTTTCATGTTTGGGGTCCTAAAAAGTGGAATGTGTTGTTCTTAGAATCACAGAATAATAGTATATTAATGTAAAAGATGCCTTATTCTAAATTGTCTGGCATCTAGAACATATGTTAGTCTATCTTAAGCATTCCACATGCAGCCATTACAAATAACAGAATGTCAGAAAAAAAAAGGATCTTATAGATGGTGCTCAACCCTAATAAGTTCTAATCTGCAGGAATCTTAAACAGCTATGCTGTTCTCAACATTCAGTGAAGAAATGTAGCATGTGTTAGATGGGTGCTATTACCATAATGGGTTTCTTTCAGATCAATTGTGGCAGAAATGCAGAAAAGAAAATTGAATTTTAAATCTATTGTTATGGACTAATGTAACAAGCAACACAATGTTGAGCTGACCCAAACGATGTATCGACCTAAAGATCATGACCCAATCAAGCTTCCAACAAATATGGCTACTTACCTTTTTTTAAAAAAAAATAAAAGGCTCCATACTAAATAAGATAATGACTCAGGCCATCGCAACTAACTGCTGACATCATTTGGGAACACTGAGTAAGTAATATTCAGTACCTTAATATTTGGACATTTTTAAAAATAAAAAATTAGGAATAAAGGGCACCTTTTTTTTCTAATTTTATTTTGAAAAGGCTGCAATTTCACTGTCTTATATAAATATTTCAATACTGTGTTGGCCTGTCTGAAAGGAATAGCCCAAGATGAGGATGTAAGTTTATTTTATAGATGAAGGCATGTGTTTGTGCAAGATAGTAAAATGAAGGGAATAAAGGAAAGAAATGTGTTAAATGATGCCTGTATATACATACCTTCTCCACCATTCTGCTTCAAACTACAGGAAGTCCTTAATTAAATTTAATTTACATCCCAAGAAAACATAGTCAAGTAAATAAAAAAAACTTGTACATTCAAGTTTAAAAAGTTTAATCGGAAAACTAAAATTGGGTCATTGACATTTCTCTCGAGTAAAGGCATTCAGAATGTTAATCATGTTGGGCACTAACCATAATTCTTAAAATCATTAAACCATCCAGATTTTTAAAGCTAAAAAAATTATTAAAACATCCTGGGAGACCTTTGAATAGTTATTCATTAAAAATGTAAAAAAAAAATTGAAATGTTGATCCCTAAATAATTATGAATTGCCAGATCACAAAGAAAACTGACACTTAATATGCTTCTGTGCAACTCCTGTCATCATATCTGAGCAGAAAATTAAGCCTGGAAGGGTACTTTGGATCTTTACTCTTAATGCAAGAGTCTCACAGAGAAACAAGGTCAGAATCTTCTACCTATACTGCAGTTTCTTTCTAAAGAAGAGGGTTAAAGTCATTATGATTGCTGAGGAAATAATCAAAATAGGATGAATTGGGGGTTCATAAATAAAATGATAATGATACAGTGGAATCTCCATTAATTGGCTCCAGGAGGTGTGAGTACCAAAAATGATGAGTACCAAACAAAAATTTTCCATAAGGAATAATGTAATATGTCACAAGGCAGCCAACAGTGATAAGTTCTAGCTTGTGCATTGAATGCCAAATAAACAATGAGTCCTGGGACAAAATTTTTGCATCAAAATGTATTGAATACCAAATCTGTTGAGTTTTGAAGCAATTGAGTACCAAGATACCCCTTTACTTCTATGATACTTGAAAAACTAAACTCTTAGCCTACAAACATGGTGATTGTTAAGAGAAATTTGTATATAAATTTTTGTTTATCCAATAATAAAGATATGAAGCATAATCATAAACCTGAAGTGGTAGGATACTGTAGCCACTTGAAAGTTAGACATGGAATAGAAGAAATTGTAATTAACATTAACAGACATACATCAGACTATAACTTCTTGCCCTTCAACTCTCATAAAAATAAATAAATTAGACAAGTTTATTTAAAAAAAACATAAAAGTTATCATGTAGATTATAAATAAAATTTTATTTTGGTTTATTAAGACAAGTTTTATGGGTTTAAAAATGTAAACTATTAAGATGAACACTCTATGTCAAATTGAAATGGTTGGGGTTTATTATATCACATTTACTAGGAAGTATCTCTATGTTAATATTGATTTAATCCTCTCTTGCAAAATATATATTTGTATCCTCTGGCTAAGCAATTGAGTGCAAAGGGAAAAATCAACATCTATCAAGATTTCTGAAATAAAACAAAGCTTTCTAGTTCTGTTTCCATACCCCTCCATTTAGGGGACACTATCTCTACACATTAAGTAGTACTGAATTTAATATTGTCCTGTATTGTATCCACTAAAAGGCAAAGAAAGAAAGTTCCTCTTACAAATTGAATCATGAAGCAAGAGAGTTTAATTATGAAGGGGCTGAGACAACAAGGGTAGAAAATATATTGAATTAAAGCAGGTGTTCCAAGCTCATCTAATCCAATAGTGCATCATAGACTTACCAAGAGTATTTTCAAACTCTGACAAGCAAAGAACATAATTCCAATGTCTAAATGGGACATTTTGAAATTGGTTTATTCAAAATAATTCATAAATTTCAAGTTTGGGCTTCATTTTTTTCATTTTTCATTTGATATTATATTATTTAAAAGGTTTGTATGGATGCTAACTTAAAGCACAATTCTAAGCATCTCACAGCAACAATTAGATACAGAACCATACCCCCAAATATATATCAGAGTGCCATGTAAAGGTTTATTAGCAGTATAGGCTAATAAAGAGCATAGGAGGAGCCAAAGGAGCATAGAAGGAGCCAAAGGAGCATAGAAGGCAGTAGTAGCTAGATGAATTCTGGGTGGTACAGTCTCTTTGGATTCATAGTAAGATCTCCCACTTGCATCTGGACCACTGCTCTTCTTAAGAAGACTACAGGAATTTTTATGAGTCAAAGAGCCGAGTTTGAGAAAATTAAATCAAGCTCATAGTTGAAATGCAATCTATATGGACACAAGGTTTGCTCAAGCCTCACTTCCTTAACCATTTTCAGATGCAATCTAATTACAGCTATTTACATATTTTTTCAGTGGCAAGATAAGGGAAATCTACTTCATGAGTCAACATTTTGTCTGGATTAAAAAGGGGAAAAAACAGAAGGTGGGAGCTTCACCAGATTTAAATTTTATCAAAAAGTTTAACAAAGATTGGGTATAAGAAAGTTCAAAACAGACAGGAGCATTAACTTAGAAAGATTGATTTCTGGTGAAAGCACTTTTGAACAAATTGGTTAAACAAACAAATGGATTGGACCTTTGTGGGAATGTTATATTGAAAGATTTTACACAACAAAATATATCAAAATTTGTGTGGCAAGAGAAAAAAAAAGATTGCATTAAATATAAAGTGTTACAACATGCAAAGGAAAGAGGAGGATTGGGTCTATCTGATTTGAAACTATTTTTGCAGCTTGCTGTTTGGTTTGGACGAAAAAGTGGGTGTTGCTGAGAGATAGAAGGCTTTTAGAGTTAGAAGAACATGACTTGAAATTTTGATGGCATGGATATTTGTAGTACGATAAAGTCAATGTTAATGTGGATTTTAAAAATCTTTAAGTTAGATATGTCACATTAAGAACATGGAACAGACACAAATCCAGGTTGTGTCCCAAAACACTTCTGCAGCTCTCAGAACAAGAAGCATTATATGAACAAGAAATAATAGGCAAACACAAACAGTTAACATATTGTGAGATACTGTGCTAAAATTTTACCAAGGGGAATACAAAATAAAGTCAACAGTTCAATTGGTAGCAGAAGGCTGGCTATACTTGCCAATGGTTTTACTTTTTCCCTTTTTCCAGTTATCAGAAATATTCAAAGTATTAAAAATATATTGAAGTATATATAAGAGTATAAAGGTACTTCAAATTTATAATGGAAATGCGACCAACAAGAATGGACATTTTATCATGCTTGGTGAACACATAAAAAAGCAAACAAATTTTGGATTTTAAAGATTAATGTACAATTGAGATTAGAAGCTTTTCTTCTGACATTGCTGGACAGTTGAAAAAAATCTTGGAACTTTGTTTTTTTTATACCATAACTACAACAAGATTATTGTATGCACAAAGCTGGAAAGATCAAATACCAAATCCTGAATCATCACCTTGATATGCCCCAACAACCAACCCCAGATACTTGCACACTATCCAGTGCTTGGATTGGAAAAAAAAAAAAAAAACATGTCTTAATGGCCTTACAAAACAGTAAAATAATGAAGACTATCAAGGCATTGAAGATGCCATGTTCCACAAAATAGGGGCAGCCACAGAAAACACCCTGCTTTTCCATTCTTTTCCAGTAATGCTTTCTTAAATATCCAGTAAGAAATATAAATCTGTCATTGTTATAGAAAAGCTAGTTCAAGGGGACAAAATATTTCCACACTTTTTTAATTTTTTTTTTATTTTTATTCGTTAATTGCTTACAAGACAATAAGTATAAGTAAAAACATAATTATAAATACATGGATATGTATCAGAAAAATTAAAAAAAAATAAAGAAACAATAGGACAGGGATGGTAGGTACGTCGGTGCACTTATGCACGCCCCCTACAGACCTCTTAGGAAAGAGGTGAGATCAATAGCAGACAGTTTAAGGTTAAAGTTTTTGGGGTTTGGGGAAAAAAAACACAGAGTCAGGTAGAGTATTCCAGACATTGACCACTCTGTTGCTGAAGTCGTATTTCCTGCAATCAAGTTTGGTGCGATTAACCTTGAGTTTGTATTTATTGTTTGCTCTTATGTTGTTATGGTTGAAGCTGAAGTATTCATTGACAGGTAGGACATTGCAATGTATGATTTTATATGCTATACTTAGATTGGACTGAAGGCAGCATAGTTCTAGTTTTCTAGGTCTAGAATTTCAAGTCTGGTGGCATAAGGTATTCTTCAACAAGTAGAGGAGTGGAGAACTCTTCTTGTGAAATATTTCTGGACTTTCTCAACTGTGTTAATATCGGATACGTAATGTGGGTTCCAGACTGATGAGCTATGTTCGAGTAATGGTCTAGCAAATGTTTTGTATGCTCTAGTTATTAGTGTAATATTACCAGAGAAAAACCTATAGAAGATAAGGTTAACAACTCTTAACACCTTTTTGGCTATGTAGTTATAATATTTTCTGATTTTTTTTGCCAGTATGGAGGACAGAGCATTTATTTGTTGAGATTTGAAGTTGCCATTTGTTTGACCATTCTGATACATAGTCAAGGTCTTTTTGAAGAGTAGCAGTATTGTCTGTGGTGTTGAATAGCTTTACATCATCAGCGAAGAGAACACAGTTGCTCTTGATAGGATCACAGAGGTCATTTATGTGGAGTATGAAAGGAGCTGGTCCTAAAACACTGCCTTGGGGGACAACACTATTGACAGATACAGAATTTGATAGGACGCTCCCAATTTTGTCCATTTGTTGTCTGTTTGACAGGAATGCTTCTATCCAGTTATGCAGATGTCCAGAGATACCGTAAGATTTTAGTTTTAAAAGTAGTTTGTCGTGTACCACTGAATCAAAGGCTTTACAGAAGTCTATGTAGATTTCGTCTATTTCTTTGCCCTGATCGAGTTGTGTAGTCCATATGTTTTTGCAGTGTAAGAGTTGCAGATTACATGATAGGTTTTTTTTTTCCTAAAACCAAATTGTTTATTGGAGAGTAGGTTGTTTGTTTCTAAGTGGAGAAGAATGGATTGGTTAATAATTGATTCCATGACTTTACAGGTGACGCAGCATAAAGAGATTGGTCTGTAATTTTCAACTAGGCTGGGATCTCCCTTTTTGAAGTTGGGGATGACCGTTTGTGACCATAGTTTTGGCAAGGAGCTGATCCTGAAAGAGTTTTCAAAGATTATGCTTAGAGGTTCGGCTATGGCAGTGAGTAGCATTTTTAGAAGTAGGCACATATTCCGTAGATACATATTAATGTATGTAAAATACCAAGAAAAAAGACTAAAATAACTCTGAAACACTGAAATACTGTGGTCCCTATTGTTTCAGAAGTAAGTTTTCCTCAGTGGATATCCTTCTTACTCTGTCATCAGGGTTTCATGATCTATTTTGCAAAGTGCCAGCCAAATCTCCAAAACCTTTTGAGAATTACACAAAGAAATACATCTGCCTTAAGAAAGAGGATTACCAAAAGTGGCTAACCCACTTTACTTTTGGGCAGATTATATCACCGGGGAAAAATATAGTTCTTTTTCTTCTATTTTAATATTAAAACAAATCTTTTTAAATAAGCTCTTGGTGAAACTGCTAGTAACTGCTTGTCCATTTTTTGTCTGAGCTTGTCCATTGGTTCTTTTGTAGTTCTAAAGCAGAAACCCTCAACTATGTTCCAGACCATCTTGCTTTTTCTCAGTCCCTTTTGGCAAAAATTTGGTTTCTTTCTCTTGTTTTTCATAATTTACCATCTCTGTAATATAAATCCTTGTAACAATAATTCAAAATTATTATATTTAGTTATACATTATATCCCAGCCAATGAGAACTTTATCTTTAATTCTGAACAGTAATTTGTCCAGAGTGTTATATGGTTCCCTGCTTGTGGAAGTGGTTGGACTTGAAGATCCCTCCCAGGTCCCTTCCAACTCTATAATTCTGTATCTTGAACTCTCCAATCTTTCAAATGTTTATTAATAGCTGATTGGTAAATATCCTGTCACAATTTACTAATATCATACCAGATCAAATATTTATATCAATTCTTTTTAATGTGTTCCTCAAGAACATAATCATTCTGAACATTTCAAGCATGATGTAGCTAGCCATAAAGGACACAGATGCTAGAAGGCTAATTAATGAAGGCTAATTCACCTATTCAGCTCCTGAAGGTATACTCTCCACATTCCAAGCTTGTCTTGAATCATCTATTTTCTTCATATAGAAGCACAAATTCCCAAAACACTGGACTGCAACCACATTTTAAAATGATTTGTAACAAAAGCTAAAAAAAATGGTTAAGTGGAACTCAGAAGTACTTTTGGAAATAAAAAAGGTAATAAATATTCAGTTGGCTTAATAAAATATGTTCTTAAAACCCAGTGAGTATACGGCAGATAAAAAATAAAATATATCAATATGATCTCTCCTAAGATTATTCTCTCTATATATTTTTAGAACTTGATTTGAATCTTCATTTCTTCAATCTTGACTTAGATCTTCAATAAGATCAGGTGCACTTCCTCAGTTATTCATGTTGAGCTTATACAACAATATTTACACACACACACACACACACACACAAATACACACACAAATACACACACAGAGAGAGATAGAGAGACAGAGAGAGAGTATTTGCATAGTTTTAAAATAAACTTAAAAACAGCCCTATAAAATGTACTTAACCGGTTCATTCTGGATGTGATTTTTATAAGCTACTAAAGCCAAGCCATTTCCTCAAAAGAGGGAGAGGAATCAGCTGAAGCTAGTAAAACAAAGCTATTCACTCTTTCCTCCACCTGAGCACACAAGCATAATGCCAGTTCCAGGAGCGGATCCAATTGGCATTTAGAGTCCCCAGAGGAAGCATAATTCTTTCCCAAACTATAATTCAATTCAGATAAGAATTCCTAGCCAAACTACAACCACCTTTAAATGCTTGCTGCAGATTTTGATCAAATGAGGATTCAGCAATGTTAAAAAAGATGCACAAAAAGCCCTTTTCGATGGGTTAATTATTTCCAAATAACTAGCTGCTATATTTGAGAAATATTAATATTACAAAGTGACCTGAAATGTCAAAACAAAAATTGTTTAGATATGGAATCAAGTTCTAGCTTACCTGCTAAAGTATGTCTTCATCCCTCCTGTTTTGCATTTAAAATGCTAGCCTTTCTGTGAAATATTGTAGCTACAGTACTTCCTAAACCATTAATAAAACTGTATTGCTATCATCTTTGTGATAGTCAGGTACATTATTCTAACAACTTATATGGATGATACAGAGTCAAACTGGATGCCCGCAATGCCCTTTTCTAATCCTATTTACTTTGAATCAGGCTCTTAGGAGACCAACTTCATAAAGTTTAGAAATACATATATTTTTATAATATATTGCATTACAGTATAAAGATATTACCAATATTCCTAGATATTTCAACGCTCAGGGGAAAAAATGTTTTCTAAACTTGTAGACACACCACAAGATGGCACCAAAAGACTTAACAACCATAAACTTAACTTGCAACAAAAGGTACTTTGTCAAGAATTTCGTCCAAAAATGCTAGAGGTCAAATATATTATTAGCATCTTTGAATAATGCTAATACTATATTATATTATAGATATATACATATATTTCTTGCAAAAAAAGGAAAAGTGTTGTAGGCTAATCAAAGCTCCCTAATGAATTCTGCATGGAGATATGACAGGAAGCTATTTTGATTCAGTAATCTTGAATCATTGGGCTAGAAATTGGGGGACTATGAATTGTAGTCTTCCTTTAGGCAATAATCACTAGGAGTCAAAACTGATGGGAAAGCATGGAGGAGGAGGAGGAGGAGGAGGAGGAGGAGGAGGAGGAGGAGGAGGAGGAGGAGGAGGAGGAGGGAGGAGGAGATGACAGATTTTGGAAAATAAGAAAGCGCACCACAAGATTTTTTTTAGCTTGATTTATTAAATTATGTAAGTCAGTAGCATCTATATTCATAAAAATGCATGCATGTCATGATATGAAAGTTGTATGTAAATTCTTATACATTATCCTAGTATCATCTTAAGAACTACAGTATGTTATAGATATTGAAGGCAAATAAAATGTTCTAAATATTTATCAAAATAAGGTCATTGTTAAAATAATATACTACTATGAAGCATACATGCATATCTATCTATTGCATTATTTTCTTTCATGGGAAGCAATTTATGGAGAATCAGAGTAAGAAATAGTAAGCTAAATAAATCAAATTCATGACATAAGAAAAACAAATAGAGCTCATTTAGTTTACACGGATATCATTAATTATGTCTCTACGTGTATTTCTTTTCTTTTTTTAAACAAGTTTTATTGATTTTAAAGACAAACAAAACATAAGACATCAAAGTATAAAACCTCCTTTCTCAAAAATTACTTACAAGTTTTAACAAGACAAATAAAACATTATTTTTTAAGACATAGTTCCACATTATTACATTTCCATTTAGACATATATATATCTTTTCCAAATTTCTCATTGTTTCTCCCTTCACTTTTATTCAATTATATTTCTTTCTATCAAGGTTTTATTAATTCTCAATCAAGCATAAACACACAAAATACAAAACATAAAACAAGACATAAAAAGATAAAACCTCCTCATTTATACATGTCTTTTCCAAATTTCTCTCCCTTTAGTTTTATTCCTCCAAGGTTTTATTAATTCACAATCAAAACATAGCTAATCAAAACACAAAACTTCTTTTGAAAAGTGGCTTAGCCCTGGGTTACATCTTTTTTTACAGACCTAAATCAAGTTCATGTTCACCTTATATACCATTCATATCTTAATAACTATTCTATATTTTCTATATAACTTCTCCCTTCTTTTCACTCTCTTAATTATATTTTGTTTATTGCAACTTATTTCAAAATCATTGTTTTTATCTTTTGTCCGTTCTTTTCCAATCATCTATTTATCTCTTCTCTTTAGCAAAGAATTTCCCCTGTAATCACTTTTAAGGTGTGATGCCTTCCCCTAAAGTAACACTTAAAATAATACATAATTTCTATCCTGATTCTGCTTAGTACATTCTACATGTTGCATTTTGAAAAAGAAGAATAATAAACTTACGATATAGTTAAGCATATAATTTCCATTCTAATTCTAATTAATAGTATAACTAAGCATTAATCATTTTACACATTCTCTTTAATATTTTATTACATATTGAAATCTATCATTATAAAACATTTTAATATTTTAATATTTTGTTAAGTCTTATAATATTCCAATAGACTATTTCAAATGCAAATACTACAATACTATCTTATGTACTCTGGCAGAATCTTTCTTAAATTATACACTGTCCTTTATCTTTTATCTCTAAAAAAGATACCTTGTTTCAGACCGTGGCTTTTTTTCCCCTTTTTCCCTCCCTTTCTTCTCCAGTCTGGTCTTTTTGCCCCCCCCCTCTCCTAACCTCCACCTTTTTAGCTTCCCCTCTCTGTTGTAATTCTCTTTTCAATTGCTTTTTAACATTGTATCTTTTTTTCACCTTATTTTTCTTTTTCTTGGTTGTTTTATTGAATCTTAAATTCTCATTTTTCCTTCCTCTCTTCCTATTTTCTTTCTTAATCGAACTTTTTTGTCCATTAAAAATGGCTGCTTCTTCTTCTTCTTCTTCTTCTTCTTCTTCTTCTTCTTCTTCTTCTTCTTCTTCTTCTTCTTCTTCTTCTTCTTCTTCTTCTTCTAGTATTTGCTGGTACGTAGAAACCGCCATTTCTAAAAAGTGGAAGACAGCTCCCAATGAATCCTTGCCATTTGGTTCTTCTTTTAATTTTTCATATTCCATTTTTAGTTGATCCACAGATGGTGCCATTGTAAATTTTAAGAACAACCCAGATGTTTTGATCTTAAAGTAATTTTCAAATGTCAAAGTTATCAAACAATCCAAACAGACAGAAATTATTTCTTCTTCTTCTCTTTGAACTTTTTCTCCTGGGGCAAAATCCCAAATATATTTTAAAGCCGTATTACAGTTAGTTGTTGGTCTTATAATCTTCAAAGCGACTCCTCCAAAAAATTTTTAAAGATTTTTTTTTAGTCCTTTCCTTCCCACTTATAACAAAGAGCTTGTTTTTACCTTAAAGAAGCAGGTTTTTCTGTGCTCATTTGTTTTCTCCATAAAGAAGGGGAGTGAGCTTTCCTTCAGCACTTTCGCCGCTGTAACAATTTCTTTTGGAAACAAATGTATCAATCTGAAAGTCAGGTTTCCAGGGTGTTTTAAAAGTAACTTAATGTCCCTGTTCAGCCAAGAAAATTTCTCCTTCTGTCTTCCTCCTGCAGAGTCTTATCCGGTTGAAGATTCCTTTGTGGCTGCCATTTCTGACAGCCGCTCCACCGCCTCAGGAAAAAGGAGTCTAGCCAGCTGGGGAAAGGGGGTGTGATATCCCCAGACCCCTGCCCAGATCTCCTCTGTCTTCCGCTGCTTCTTTGGGGCAGCGACAACCCCCAAATCCAGTTGGATCGGGGGTACCTCAGCGGCGAGCGCAGCAGGGACCCACAGAGAAGCGGATTCCTGCCGCCGCTGAAGCCTTGCAACCAGAAGTCGTCTCTACGTGTATTTCTAATCCTGCCAAACATATTTGCTTCTGCCACTCCTTACTCTACTTTTTGGCTTTAGCTCTTTGTTTTGAGGATATCATCCAAACATGACTTTCTCATTCTTTTCCTACTATCAGCCCTATGCTGTAGGCTAAACCAAGAAACCAACTTCACAAGTTTCATTGGAAATATATTTGATACATCTCTACAAACAGAACTTTGAAAATCCAGTGTTTTCCTTTCCCTTATACCCCAAAGAGTTGAGAAAGAACCAATCTGAGTTTCCTAATGTTTTCTTTGTTTCCCTGCCTTCAGGCATCTTGCTGTACATTTTTTTTAAGCCACCTTCTGCTTACTTTCTTCAAGATCATCTCTTATGAGCAACTCACTCCTCTTTCAGATATTGGTTGCAATTTGATTCTGATCCTCTCATTCTATATAACTAATTCATCTCAGCATACTAGTTCTTCACTTTGCATTCAATACACATTTATTCAACAGCCAATCATTCTTGGTTCACTATTTCTTATTATTATTTCCCATTTTCATTCCATTCAACTTAGCTTTGTGTTTCTTCTGACAGGTCCTACTATTATTTTCATATTCAAAAATGAGTAAATTCACATTCCTATAGTACAGCTGCTTCACTTGTTTTGATAAATTCCTCACATTTCTAACTATTTTCTACTGCCTTTTTGATATAATTTGTACATCTTAAATAATTCTCCATCCAT